>PVJI01010497.1:0-60047 GCA_004026765.1 Micronycteris hirsuta
CCCCCAGCCTCCCTCCTCCCCCTTAGTTCCCTCCATGTGTCCTCTACAGTGATTCCTAAAAACGCTTCTCCCCATTGTCCCCTCCCCACTCCCCCCGGCCATTGATAGACTGTTCTTAATTTCAGTGTCTCTGTTTATGTTTTGCTTGCTTTCTGTTTTTGCTGTTTATGATCCAGTCAAAGGTGAGATCATATTTAAAAAAGAAACAATCTCTAAATTAGTTAAAGACATAAATGTGAGCAATATAAAGTCAATTAAATAATAAAGAGCCAATTAAATAATATAAATTAAGAAGATAAAATGTGAAAGAATATCTTTGTGATATCAGGGGTTCGTGGGAAGAGGGTGAATTTCAGAAACTGAACATGAGAAACAAAACCATATTAGGAAATGGACAAATTATGCTACAGCAAAAGTACAGATTCTTGCTTTTATGAGGAGCACTGTAGATTAAGTTTTCTGTGGAAGAGGTGATAGACTGGAAAAAGATATTTCCAAGAAAGCAACAAGGATTAATGTCTAGAATATACAAAGAACACACATTATCAAGCAAAATAGGACAATAGGTAAAGTATTTACATAGGCATTAACAGATGTGGAATCCTAACTGGTTATTAAATACATAGGTCTTCAACTTTACTAGTAGTCAGAAATTTTTTGCCCATTACAGTAGAAAATACTAGAAAGTGGTATTAAGTACTGATGATGATGTCAGGAAAAAGGAATCCCCATCCACCAGCTGCAATGATTCTGAAGCAGTCTGGAGGAACTTATAGATAGTTAACATGTGTATACTCTGCATCCTAGCAAGCCCATTTCTGCTACATAATTCCAGAGAATGTCTTGCACAGGCCCACAAGGAACTATGTGTGAGCATCATTGTTCATGATTGTAAAGAGTTTCAGACAAACTAGGGGTCCATCTCTTGGGGAATGCACAATATAGCATATTTCATATAATAAACTGTCATAAGTCACAAACTAGATTACATATAGTAACATAGATAGATCCTAGAATGTTGAAAGAGAAAGAAAAAAATAATGAGCTCTAGAATATGTTATGGACTGAATTCTGTTCCCCTCAAATTCATATGTTGAAGTCCCAATTTCTAGCACATCAATATGTATCCATATTTGAAGATAAGATCTTTAAAAGGTGAGTAAATTAAAACAAAGGCATTAGGTTCGGGCCTTAATCCAATCTGACTGGTGTCCTTATAAGAAGAGGAAAGTAAGACATAGAAAAAGATAACCAGGGATGTATGTACATGGACAGAGAAAGAGCCATGTGAGGACCACAGCAACAAGGCAGACACCTGCAAGCCAAGGAGAGAGGCCTCAGAAGAAACCAAACCTGCTGACACTTTCATCTTGGCCTTCTAGCCTCCAGATGTGAGAAAATCTCTGTTTGCCTCTTAAGCCACCCAGTCTATGGTATTTCGTTTATGGCAGCCTTAGCAAACTAACAGTGCACAATACCACTTATTGTGGCATTTAAAAACACATGCAGCAAATCTTTAGATCTTTTTCAGTGAAGCATGTGTATCGAAACAGATTAAGAATAGTTTGGAAGAGTATACATATACGAGATCTGTCTAGAAGTGTCTAGCCATATAATATGAAAAATAGAGACATTTATTGAAGAAGACACAGGATACAAGAAATATTGTACATAGGACAATGACACCTCAGTCCCTTTCAAAATAGGCACCTTGGGATCTCACACAGTTCTCCCAATCACCATCAGCTGCCCCATCATTTCTTCCTGAATCTCATTGACAGTGAATTTCATTCACTTTTGAAATCTCTTCCCTTTCAAAGGTGATTTTAATTTTGAGAAAAGCCAGAGGTTACAGGGTGCCGAATCTTGGCTGTAAGGAAGCTGAATCACATGGGTGATTTGATGTTTGGCCATAAAACTGCACAAGATGTGATGCATGACCAGGCACATTGTCATGATGAAGTTGCCAATCACCAGTTGCCCATAGCTGTGGCCTTCTGAATCATCCAAATAGTTTCTGCGGAGGAATGTTCAAGCTTAATGCAAAATTTGATGCAGATTTCTTGCTCTACTCGCTCAGTTACTTTGAATGAGATGGCCACACAGTACACATGCTCATTCAATGGCATCTATCACCCTCCCTGACTAGTACAGTGAAGTTGTCATTGTTTAGGCATGTGCATTCCAGTCCACTGTCCTTGGCTGCCAGGTTACATCAATATCACACAAATCGTTCTGGTTATATTAACAATGGTTGAACTTTTTCCAGGCATTATATATATATAATATATATAATGTGTGTGTGTATATATATATATGTATACATGTGTTATATATATATGTATAATATATATAATGTGTGTGTGTATATATAATATATATAATGTGTGTGTATATATATATATATATATATATATATACACACACACACACACACACACATATATATATACACACACACACACATATATATATCTCCAGTAAGGATGTTTAAATGGATGAATGGGAATAAATAGACAGGATGAAGGCAGAAAAATGATCACATAAAAGAAAGCAAGTGATGGCCTTGAATAGACTAATGCTAGGATGCAATGAACTGAAAAGTATAGTCAACTCAGTTCTGTTTTTCTGTGTCCATATCCCACCCACCACACCACCAAAGGAGAAAGGAAATTCCAAACTAAAAATAATGAAGAGAAGGAAGGGAAAAATTAGTGTCTTATAGTGAAACAAAAAGGAGATGGCATGTCAATCAACCCCCTTTATAATACAGGTAACCAGAATCACAGCCTGAGCCAGAAGAATCCCTCTATGAGTGGTAGAGAAAAGATGCCCATGGCCAAGGATAAGGTATTCCCAAGAAGGAGGCTCTGGGAACACTGATTTCTTCATTCACACACATAGTGGGACATTGGTGAATGTCAGTAAGCCAGGGGTCAATTGTTGAGACTGGTAATAGGTGTGCAGAGATTTATTGTTAGTCCAGGACTCTGGCTGATGACAGACTGGGGTTACAAGCAAAGACAAAGCTGGACCAGAGTATCTCTAACTTGCCACCAAGGCCAGAGTATCTTTCATGTACTTCCTTTTGTCTCCTTACTCCAAAACACCATACTACCCACTCTATTAGCTTTCACCAACTCTATTCCAAGTAGGAAAGGCCAAAATCATTTCCAAAAACCTACAAAGGGAAGTCCTCAGGTGACCACAAGTCTGATCAATAACTAGAACTCAGTAATTGAAGAACAATAAAGTAATTATTAAAAAAAAAGTCTTGTCTTGATAATCCACATCATATATTTTAGTAAGAGACTGATTCCTTAATTCCTTGAATGTATATCCTGAAATTTGCTTTAAAAATAAATTTTATGAAAAATTAAAAAAAAAAGATAATGCAAAGGCTAAATCAAAATCCTCAACCTCAGTATGAGATGTTGAGTAGAAGAAAATGAACTAGAATGAACTTATTAGGCATAGTAAATTTGCAGTCAGAAATTTGGCTCTAACCATTGAAAAAGGTAGAGTGTCAGAGCTTAAACAAATCTTCATATTACCTGACTTGTAAATTCATTTGGTTATCCATTCATTCAACAACTACTTCACGAGCACCTACAATGTTCCAGTCATAGTGTTAGACTGGAGTGACACACTGATGAATCAAAACAGATAGGGCTCTTGACTTCACTAAGTTTCAGTCTTGTGGCAGAGATAGTCAAATTCTTTACTGACTTTGAGCCTTCACAAATGGCATTTCTTCTGCCTGCAAGGAACTTTAAATGCAAGTCTCCTTCTCAAACTTTAGGTTGTAGCTGAAATGTTAGAAGGCCTTTCCTAACAACTCTGCCTAAGCCCTCCCTCTCAACACACCGGTATTTTCTTCTTTCATAGTACCCTATTCAAATCCTTCACAGCACTTATCACTATCTGTAATTATATTTATTGAGTTATTTGTTCAATGCCTAAAGTTTACAGGTGGCAAACTGAGGTCCAGAGAAATAACTGGACATTCAGCAAGTCATTATCAGAATCAGGATTAAAACTCAAGCTGTCTAAGTACACGGAAACCTTAAGAAGCTATGTAACTTATCTGAACACCAGTTTTTTCATGTATAAAATGGTGGTCAATAATATATTTTACCATGGAAACTAGACAAGAAAATATATAAAAGGCATCCAGATTGGAAAGAAAAAAGTAAAACTATTTCTATTTTAGATCATATAGATGACATAATCTTATATATAGAACATTGTAAGAAATCCATACATATTAACAAAAATAATTAGAGCTAATAAATGAATTCAGCAAGGTTGCAGAATACAAGATCAATATACGAAAATCAGTTGTGTTTCTATACATCAGAAATTAATAACCTGAAATAGAAATTAAGAAAACAATTCCATTTACAATAGCACTGGACAGAATAAAACACTTAAAAATAAGTTTAACTAAAGGGGAGCACAACTTGTACTCTGTAAGCTAAAAAATGTTGTTCAAAGAAATTAAAGAAAAGCTACGTAAAGAGAAAGGCACCCCATGTTCATGCATTGAAACACTTAATATTGTGCCCGACTGGTGTAGCTCAGTGGATTGAGTGTGGGCTGGGAACCAAAAGGTCCCGTTTCGATTCCCAGTCGAGGCACATGCCTAGGTTGCAGGCCAGGTCCCTAGTGAGGGCCATGTGAAAGGCAACCATACATTGCTGTTTCTCCCTCCCTTCTCCTCTCTCTAAAAATAAATAAATAAAAATAAATAAATAAAACAATAAATATTGTTAAGATATTAAGTGTTTCAATATCTCTCCTACAGATTTAATTGACCTACAGATTCAGTGCAATCCTTATCAAAATCTCACATGACTTTCAAAATAATTTTGAAAAATAAGAGCAAAGTAGAGGATGCACACTTCTCATTTCAAACATTACTACAAAATTACAGTAATCAAGACTGTGGTACTAGCATAAGTTTAGACATATAGCTCAATGGAATAAAATTGAGACCCAGAAATAAACCCATATATTTATGGTCAGTTGCGTTTTGACCAGGATGCCAAGATAGTTCAATGGAAGAAAAAAAGTTTTTCAACAGATAACGCTTGGACAACAGGGCATTCATATACAAAAAAATTGAAGTTTGACCCCTACTTTAGACCATATACAAAAATTAACTTGAAATTGATCGTAGACCTAATGGTAAGAGTTGAAACTATGAAACTCTTAAAAGAAAACAAAGGGGTAGGGCCCTTAGGTCAGCCAAGTGTTTCTTAGATATGACACCAAAAGAAAATAATGAAAGTTCTCAAAATTAAAACTCTTCATTTCAAAGGACACTGTCAGGAAAGTGAAAGCCCACAGAATGGGAGAAAATATTTGCAAATCGTATATCTAAAAAACACATAGTACCCAGAATATGTAAAGAACTCTTACAACTCAACAATAAAAAGGCAAATAATCTCATTTTAAAAATGAGCAAAGAATTTAAATATACATTTCTCTGGAGCATATATATAAATGGCCTATAAGCACATGAGTATATAGTCAAATTTATTAATCATTAGGGGAATAGACATTAAAACCACAATTTGATACTATTTCACATGTTAGTATGGCTATAATGAGAAAGACAATTACAAGTGTTGAAGATGGGGAGAAACTAAAAACCCATATATTCCTGGTAGAAATGTAAAATGGCACAGCTGCTTTGGAAAACAATCGGGAAGTTCCTCAAAATATTAAACCTAGAGTTAACATGTATCCTAGTAATTAAACTCCTAGGTACAGACTCAGAGAGTTGCAAACATATGTCCACACAAAAATTTGTATATGAATGTTCATAGCAACATTATTCATAACAATCCCAAAGCGGAATCAACCCAAATGTCCAACTGATGAATGAAGAACAAAATGTATGGACTTCCGGCGAGATGGAGGCGTAGGTGGACATGCCGTGCCTCCACACACAACCAAATGAGGAAAAACCAGCAATTTAATTAAACAAAAACAGCCAGATCTTACAGAAAATCGAACTGAGAGGAAGTCCAACAACTAAGGAGTTAAAGAAGACACTTACATCCAGTCTGGTAAGCGGGGTGGAGAGAGAGCGCCAGGCCACTCTGCAGCCAGCCGGGCGGTGAGCACACGGCAAGACCGGGTTTGTGGAGCGTTCTGGCAGCGCTGCAGCACGCCAAGATGGGCGTGCCTGACCAAAACGCGGCCAGCGCCCAGCCCACCCGGACCCAGTGGGGCCGAGACTGGTGGACCGGGCAGGTCCTAATTCTCGTGCAGACAAACCGGGAGAAAAAGCTGGGATCAGAGCAGACCATGAATCCCATCAACGTGGGGAAATAAAACCTCAAACCACCAATTGAAAACACCTGTGGGAGGTGAGACGGCGGGAGGAACTCCCGGCCTCACAGGAGAGTTCGCTGGGGAGACTCACGGGGGGCTTGGAACTGTGCGGGCCCGTCCACCGACCCGGAGCGACCCTGGAGCCAGCGCAGGGGAGCTCAACTTGCTTGTGGGAAGCGGTGTGGGTGCGGAGAGCGGAGCAAGCGCCCTCGTCTCCCAGGTCCCACCCCCACAGGCTGCATCACAGCACAACTAAGAGGGTTACTCCGCCCCCACAGATAGCGTCAGAAAATAGCAGAGTTGACCCGCCCTGGTGAACACCTAAGGCTCCGCCCCTTAAAGTAACAGGCGCACTGAGGCGGAAAAATGGCCCAAATGAAAGAACAGATCAAAGCTCCAGAACTAACCGACCAAGAGATAGCCAACCTATCAGATGCACAGTTTAAAACACTGGTAATCAGGATGCTCACAGAATTTGATGAAAAATTATCACAATTACTCAAACAAATGAGGAGAGATCTGCAGGGAACCAATAAGGATAAGAAGGAAACTGGGACTCAAATCAACGGAGTGGACCAGCAGAAAGAAAAAAACATCCAACCAGAAAAGAATGAAGAAACAAGAATTCAAAAAATGGAGGAGGGGCTCAGAAACCTCCAGGACATCTGTAAATGACCCAACATACAGATCATATGACTGCCAGAAGGAGAAGAAGAAGACCAAGGAATTGAAAACTTATTTGAACAAATAATGATGGAGAACTTCCCCAAGCTGGTGAAGGAAATAGACTTTCGGCAAGTCCAGGAAGCTCAGAGAGTCCCAAAGAAGATGGACCCAAAGAGGAACACACCAAGATACATCATAATTACATTACCCAAGATTAAAGATAAGGAGAGAATCCTAGAAGCAGCAAGAGAAAAGGTGACAGTTACCTACAAAGGAATTCCCATAAGACTGTCAGCTGATTTCTCAAAAGAGACCTTGCAAGCAAGAAGGGGCTGGAGAGAAGTATTCCAAGTCATGAAAGGCAAGGACCTACATCCAAGAATACTGTATCCAGCTAAACTCA
The DNA here is from genome assembly GCA_004026765.1 of Micronycteris hirsuta. NCBI lineage: Eukaryota > Metazoa > Chordata > Mammalia > Chiroptera > Phyllostomidae > Micronycteris > Micronycteris hirsuta. Next base: position 7,415 of record PVJI01010497.1, read on the forward strand.
CATTTAGAATGGAAGGGCAGATAAAGTGCTTCTCAGATAAGGTCAAGTTCAAGAAGTTCATTATCACCCAGCCTTTATTGTATGAAATGTTAAAGGGGTTTATATAAGGTATGGAGGAATATCAACAGGGGAGTGGTAGGAGGAGAGGGGGGTAAATGGGCATAGAATAAGTAGCATAAATGGTAGGTAGAAAACAGACAGGGGGAGGTTAAGAATAGTATAGGAAATGCAGAAGCAAAAGAACTTATGTGTATGACCTATGGACAAAAACTAAAGGGTGGGGAAAGGAGGGTTAACGGGGTGGAGGGAAAAAAAGAGGAAAAATGGGACAACTCTAATAGCATAATCAATAAAATATATTTAAAAAGAAAAAGAACAAAATGTAGTATATCCAGTTAATGGAATATTATTGAGCTGTGAAAAAGAATAAAGTACTGATTCATGCTACGACTTGGATGAAACTTGAAAACATTATGCTAAAAAAAATAAGCCTGACATACAAGGCTACATATTGTATGATTCCATTGATATGAAATGTCTAGAACAGGCAAATCCATAGAAATAAGAAGTGGGCCAGTGATTCACAGGGGCTGGGAAAGGGGAGAATGAGGAGTGACTGTTAATGGACAAAGGTTTCTTTGGGTGGAGGGGGGTGAGAAAATGTTATGGAATTTGATAGCAGTGATAGTTGCACAACCTTGTTAATGTACTAAAAACCACTGAATTGGACAACTTAAATCATGGTATATGAATTATGTATATAACATGGTATATGAACATGGATATGTAACTACAACAAAGGTTTTAAAATCTTTCTTGGTATAATGCATATATACAACTTCTCACTCTCCTTGACCCTGGTGTACTTGAAGTCACCACACTTCCCACCTCCCATCCTCCACAACCATCATCATGGGATATCTAACAAGATAATCATGCTTTTATAAAACCCTACTTCCTGGCCTCCATCTATTGGTCCTTATAAATCTGTATTAATTAGAATCTTTTTACAGGATTTCAAACTTGGAAATGACAATAAGCAGTCAGTTCTTCATCAGTGTGAGTAGTGATAACAGTGAAAGATAAGTTGAAATCTGGAGTTGTTACATACTATGCCAAGGAAGTCATTCCACAGTTAGAGGCAAATTTAACTGATCTCTGAACAGAAGGAGGCAGGAATGAAAAACAAAGAACATGTCCTGGAGGCACCCAAGTCCTGATTCCAGAGGTGCTGGACACCAGATACAGCTGGGACCTTCCCACAGTTTTGGGTGTTCAACTTCCTTGGGTTCCATGAATCAGTAAGTTGTCTCTCTGCCTGAGCTAGTTCCATCACTGGATATCAAATCAATATATCTTAACACTACAAAGCTTATTGTGAATAACAAATGAATGTAGTTATGAAAAAGAAAATAGTACTAAGAGTTAACACTTATGGAGGCCTTCCTCTGTGTGAGGCACCATTTTAAGGGCTTCAAGTGTCTTAACAAACTCAGTCCTCACAAGATTCTTAGGAGGCAGGTGCTACTCTTATTCTGATTTACGGATGAGGAAACCAAGGCACAGAAAGGGCTAAAAAAACTTACTCAAGGTCATACAGGTAGTAGTTAGCAATGTCAATATTCTTAATCATTGCACTGTGTCGCCTTATACAGAGTAAAACACTGTGTGTGTATGTAACGCTCTCTTTGTTATCCAGAAGAAATCAACATAGCAAGTTTCCATGTTATTGTGATTAAATAACTATTCTCAGATGTCGGTTTCTTTTAGAAAGCAGCTTCTCACCTAGAAAATTTCAAGAGCTATTCATGACATTTGGTACTTCTAACCTATGTTCTTTGACTTTAAATACTTCTATTACTTGCATCCAAACTAACTTTTATAGTGGCCCCATTATTATGGGTGATTGATAACAGCATTTTGGCTGATAAAGCCACACAGCTGCCTCAGTGTCTGCCTCTCTATTATGTTCCCAGAGAAGGAAATGTTCATATTCTGTTTTTATTATCAAGAAAGTCACTAAGTGATCTGCACAGAGTTCACACTAGAGCCATAGAATTTGACCACATCATCTGAAATGCTTGCAGGGTCTGCTATTGCAACTGTCAGTCAGAAAGACCACACATGTACTGCCTCGTTCTCTTGGCAGGAGCATCTCTACATTCATATTAAACTTACAAGCTGCTTTCTCAAGATGATTAGAAAATCAAATTCTGAATCCTAGTATTTACCCAATTTATCCCCAGCAGAGTTGGAAAGTTGTACATTAAACTTTAACTCTCCTTCCCCTCAGCCTTTCTTACTAATGCACGTGTCCACGTTTTGTTAAAGGAAGTACTCAAGGGATGAAGGCTTTTTCCTCCAGGCAACTCAGTCCCCTGTGTCTGATTCCCTACAGAGTGCTAATTATTGATGGAAACCTGTTAGAAGTAGTATGTGCACTGGGAATCTTTGTCCAAGGAATAGGAAATGAAAGTACCACTTCGTTTCACATAAATATCCACTTCTCAGCAAGGAGGCGACAAGTGCCAACTTCTGAGATGAACTGGTGACCCCCTGGGAGCATGCTGACTTTAGATATAAGTTAAGAAGGGTGCTGAAATGGGTGAGGAAACTAAGCTGGCCAGAAAATACTTTATCCTCTTGTAAGAGAGAGTATCTGAAATTCTATAGTTTGAATTTCAATCCTCAGTTTAAGACTTCCCTAGGTTATTGAATTGCAATTAATCTAAGGTAAGGAGACATTTTAAATCTTATCAGTTTTTTGTATCTTATTGTGATTGAGTTTTAGATCCTACGCTGTGAGTATGTTTTAGGAATGGAAAGAAAAAAGAATAAGAACATGCCCCAGAAAGGAGAGAGAGGGCCAGGAGCTTAGAACAAACCCAATGTTGTCTAAGTCCTACCATCTCTGACTGGTCAGTGTCTCAGTGGGTCACTTAGTCACCAAACCGAAAGGGAATCAGAAGTCCTGGACATTCCACACAAGAAACTGGGAAGAAGTCACTCATAATGAGGAAATCACAGTGGACCTCAAGGCAAGAGGAAAGGAAAAGGGAGACCCTGGTGACATTGTGTTGTGTTTGCTAACAACCATTTAGATCATAAGTCAACATGTTTGGTCAACCATAGTAGAGTAACAGCTTTGGGCAAAATTTTTCTTAAAGTTAGTGAATGAAATGAAACAGAAAGGGAAGAACTAGGTGCTCTCATCCTTTGAAAACCCAGTAAGAAAAATCACATAGACATGCACAAAACAAGTAACTGCAATTCAAAGCAGCATGTCTGTTAGTACAACTTAGTAAAATAGGGAGAGTATGTAAGTGAAAGTTGAATCTGAGCAGGATCGATCAGAGAACACTTTCTGCAAAAGAGATCTGAGCCCCACTAAAAGGTAATGTCAGACACAAGTCATCAGGAAAGAGGCCATTCCCGGGCATTTTTGTTCTTGTTTTTTTAAGTGCTTTCCAACAATGTACAACTGAGCAAAGACACTGGTCAGCTGGATTTCTATTCCACTATTAGAATACAGGCTCTTCAATGAAGGAAACCACTCTTGCTGTCACTAAAAGTACTATTATAACTACGGGTTGCACCTATGGATTGGGAAGTTTTGTTTTATTTTTAAGTCAGCCACCTTCTGTAATCTCAAAATGCCCAATAACATCCCTTTCATTGTACTTGCGATATTATAATAATCCATTTATTGCTGTTTTACCCAAGAGGTGGAACGTCCTCAAGGGCCAGAATCATAACCTGTTCATCCTAATAACACTAGTACCTACATAGGATATACTACATAGTTGGAAGTCAGTAATACTCATTCATTAAATCAATATTAATTGAGTACCTACTGTCTGCCAGATGGCATAGAGTGGTGAAAAAGATCAACGGGATTCTTGCTCTCACAGTGCTTCCATGCAATGCCTGCCAGTGAGTGGGTAACTGGATAAAGGAGTGAATGGATGGCCGTTGTGTATTCAGGTAAAACAGATGTTGAGAGGACACTACAAGGTCTATATGGCCCTTCATATTTCTCAAAAGAGGTAAAACCCTTTAGTTGAAAACATCTTTGTCTTACTAATAAAGGTGTCTGTCTATAATGGGGCAAAGCTTCCTTCTCTCAATGGCAGAAGTCCTTATGGTTGGGTGGGTCAGAAAGAGGCTGTCAAGGGTAGATGGGCTGGCAGGGAGACACAGTCCAGGATAACCAGGCCCCAGGGCTTCACCACTGAGAGGGCTGTTTCATCAGCCTAAAGGAGGTTTATGTATACACTATTTTGCCTAAGCTCTCTCTCTTCTTACTAGTTCTTGATTCAGTCAGCTCATCAATCCTCTTTACAAGATGTCTAAAACTCACTTATGTGCTGGTACTCTGAAGAACCCTATGATCTAAGTTTCTAGCCACTCCAATGTTTCTGTTCTTACTCTCTGAAGCCTGCCCAGATGCATTTTCCCCACCAGCAGCTTGTAACGTAAAGCTAGTCATCAAAATAATTGGTGCTAACTACTCATCACCTAACCCTAAATGTTTTCTGAATGTTTTCTAAAAATAAATTGAATGAAGTATAAACCATGTCTTAAACTTACAAAATAAAAGAGGGTAGAAAATTGACTTATGAAATAATAGTTTTGATTTGTCACAATTCACTGGTGAGAGACACTCCAATCTCTAAAAATGCAGTTTTAAAGTAGAAATCATTAAAATCTGTGCAGCATTTAACAAATTACCTTTTGATTCTCACAATCAACCCATAAAGGAGAAAAGAATGGTACTTACTATGTGACAAATTATGAAATTTTAGGGAACTATTTTTTTACCCCACTTTATTATATGAAAAATTTCAAATAAAGTTAAAAGGAAAGTACAGTAGATACTCAGGTGCCCACCACTTAGATTGAACTATTGTTAATATTTTGTTAATTTTGGACCCATGAACAAATAATGGGGGAGGATTGAAAGTGGAATGTGGGGAGTGTGTAGGGCAGGGGAGATTAATGGGGGGGATGAGGACAATTGTAATTGAGCAATAATAAAAAAAATTTTTTTAAGGAAAAACTATTTTGTTAATGTTGCTTTATTTATACACATATAAAAATATTTGCCTTTTGCTGAACCACTTGAAAATAAGTTGAAAACATCATAAGCTTTATCCCTGTATGTTTCATAATTTGCTCATTAAAAATGATGACATTTTTCTTTTATAACAACTTTCAGACTATGAAAATTAGAAATTATTCCCTAATTTGTTTAATATTTAGGCCATGTCTAAATTTTCTCGACTGTCCCCTAAAAGGTCATTTTATTGACATATAATTCACATATTATAAAATTTATCTTTTCAAAGCGTACAATTTAGTGTTATTAGTGTACAATATCATGATTGGCTAATTCCAGAACATTTCCATTCCCTCAAGGAAATCCCTTACCCATTAGTAGTCACTCCTCATTCCCTCCATCCTCCAGCCCCTGCCAACCATGAATATATTTTTGTCTCTGTGGATTTGCTGTTCTGGACATTTCATATAAAAGGAACCATAAAGTATGTGGCCTTTAGTCTAGCTTCTTTCATTTATCACAATGGTCTCAAGGTTCATCCATGATGCAGAATGTGTCAGCACTCCATTTCTTTTCATAGTTGAATTGTGTCTATTCATTAACCAGTTGATAGAAATTTGGATTGATTCTACTTCTTGGCTATTGTGAATAATATTGCTATAAGCATTCATGTACAGATTTTTGTGAGAACACGTTTTCAACTTCCTTGAGTCTATACCTAGGAGTGTAATTGCTTGGACATATTATAATTCTATGCTTAATGTTTTAAAGAACTTCCAAACTGTTTTCCAAAGCAGCTGAACCATTTTACATTCTCACCAGCCCTGTATGAGGGTTCAGTTTCTCCACATCTTCACCGATACCTGTAATTGTTCATCTTCTGATCCTAGCCACCCTAATGCATATGAAGTAGTTTCTTATTGTGGTTTTGATGTGCACTTACCTAATGACAACGATACTGAGAATCTTTTTATTTACTCCTTTGGAGAATCATTTATGCAAATCCCTTGCTCATTATATTAGGTTATTGGCCCTTTATTGTTGAGCTGTAAGCATTCCTTATCTATTCTGGATATCAAACTCTTATCAGATGTATGACCCATAAATATTTTCTCCCATTCTGTGAGTTGTATTTTCACTTTGTTGATGCTATCTTTTGAAGTATAAAAGTTTTCAATTTTGAGGATGTTTACTCAATTTTTTTCTTTTGTTATTTGTCCTTTTGGTATCATATCTAAGAAACAATTGCCTTGTCCAAGGTCACAAAGATTTACCCCTATGTTTTCTTCTAAGAGTGTCATAGTTTTTGCTCTTACATGTAAGTCTAATTTTGGATTAATTTTTGTATATGGCATGAAGTAGGGATTCAATTTCATTTTATTGCACATGGATATCCAGTTATTGAAAAGACTGTTCTTTCCCTATTGAATTCTCTTGATACCCTTGTCAAAAATCAGTTGCTCATAAATGTAAGGGTTTGTTTCTGGAATGTCAATTCTAATCCATTGACCAATATGTCTAAACATATGCTAATTTTTTGCCAGTCTTGATTACTGTAGCTTTGCAATAAGTTTTGAAATTGGTAAGTACGTGTTCTCCAACTCTACTCTTCTTTTTCAAGATTGTTTTGACTATTCTGGATCCCCTTTATATCCATATGAATATTAATATCAGATTGTCAATTTCTGCAAAAAAAGACAAGTAGAGTTTTGACAGCAATTGTGTTTAATATTCTAAAAAATTACATAGAGGGACTTTTAGGTGATAGCCAATAAGCTTTTCTCAGCAAATAGGACAATCACTTTTAACTATTGTAATTGTTTAAAAGGACTAAATATGAGATATGTATTCCCATTTTTAAATAACTTCATTCATTTTGAAAAAAATTACACTGAATAGATGCCAAACTGAATTTCAAAGGGTGTTCATGAATAAAGATGTGTGTAACTAAGTAATCTACAGCACTCTTACCAAGAACTGGTGCTCTTTAATCAGCAACTTTAAAAAAAAGATAATTTTGCAAGGGATTTTTTTTTCTTTTGAAGAAATCTGATTGCTAATTATTAAAGAGAGTACTACATAGCTCCAACAAATGAGGAACAGACTGAAAGATGAATTTTCAGCAAATGAAAATTCAAAAAGCAACAACCATACTTCAGTCTGTTGGTGTAAGCTCTTAAATGTTATTTTCTAGAAGCCTGATTGCCTAGGATTTCAGTTAGCGACACTGTCATAGAAAAAGATTTTTAAATGCTTTCCCTATGGGTTTGCATGCCAGACACTTGTAAATGATTTTGATCACCTCTTCTTCTCTTCCTCAATTCTTCTCATCACTCACCCACATCCTCTTCACTGAATGCTTCCTTACTTGGGGAACTTCATGTTTAAAATTTTTAAATAAAGTTAGGATATGTTATTATTAAATAATTGATTTTCTTACATCCAGGTCATTGTTCGCACATTCTACACCAAAATCTTGGGTTACATCCTGAAAAATGGCAGGAACCTGGCTGGGGAGTGTAGGGATCAAGTCAGGGAGTGTGCACATGGACACCAAGATATGATGTTATTCACCCTACCCTGACTCTACTTGTAAAATTTCCTAATTAAAAAATTTTGTTACTTCTAAAGCAAATTCATCTTAAATAGGATTCAACATTAGAAATATTAAATTTTTCTCTCCTGAAAATATTATATAATAGAAGAAAATAATAGTCAAAGATATGTGTCATAAATGCAGATTTTGCCAGTTGCAAAATCTTTTTTTTTTAGATTTTATTTATTTATTTTTTAGAGAGAGAGGGGGAGGGAGGGAGAAAGAGAGGGAAGGAAACATCAACGTGTGGTTGCCTCTCACTTGGCCTCTACTGGGAACCTGGCCTGCAACCTAGGCATATGCCCTGACCAGGAATCGAACTGGCGACCCTTTGGTTCTCAGCCCATGCTCAATCCACTGAGCTACACCAGCCAGGGCTGCAAAATATCTTAAAAAATAGCTCCTTCATGGATTATATGGGCAAATTTTAACCTCAAAGTGGCAACTTTCACTCAATTTGCTTCTGTCGCCCACCTTCCTCCACTGTCAGAGACTCTATGTTCAGAGAAGAAAGTTCATTTTAATACAATTATATAGAAAATAGAAATAGTGAAGTATATATAGAAGGAAAGCTCAAGCAGCACTTTTCAAAATGAATACAAGTGATATTTTTGTCTAGTATTTTGAGTTCAATCATCTACAAACCTCCCATGTACTTCCCTAAATCATCAAAAGATGAACATATGTAAATTTAATATATCTGGGCTTCAAAAGTTAACATGTGTTAAGTTAAATACCCACTCACAAACAGATACATTCACCCTCACTCGTTTTACTGAAAGTGTAACCTGTCAGTTATGTGCAGTTTCTTAGAACATCCTTGTTTAGTCTGGTTTGAAACAATTCAAGCCTGGGCTCTTTCTATCACAAAATTCTGTGGAAAATTATTATAACAAAGTATGCTTTACCAGAGAATCGCTTTCGTTTTTAACTTGTAACTTGCTATTATTCAAGAAAGTATTCTATGACAGTAGCATTGAAACTTTTCTGACCCACATAAAAAATGTATATTGCAACTCAACGCACCCCGCTGATTTCACAACTTAGTGATGGTTTCCAACCTGCAGTTTGGTAAACACTGCTCAGGGACAGTCTTATATCAGAGTAATCTAAGAACTGGACCTGAGTTTGTGGCCTGATAACCCCAGCTTTGACTCAGCTGCTACCATGTACTGCAGGTAAATACAAACATACACAGAGATAAGACTCAATAATCTTGTAGCATCAGTCACAGGATTTAAAAAAAAAACCCTCCATCTTGGCAAATGCCATATGATCTCACCTATAAGTGGAATCTAATGAATAAAATAAACTAATGAGCAAAATAGAACCAGAGGCATAGAAACATGGAACAGACTGACATCTATAAGAAGGGAGTGGGGAGGAGGGCACTGGATGAAAGAAGGAGAAGGGACTAGCCAAAGAACGTCTATGAATGACCCATGGACATGGACAATGGTGTGGGGATTGACTGGGAATGGGGGGTGGGTTGGGTGGAAGGGGGCAAAGGGGGAGAACTGGGACAACTGTAATAGCATAAACAATAAAATGTTCAAATAAAACCCCCCTCGTCTTAAACATGACAGTCTATAAAATTGGTGATTATATAATCTGCAATCCAGAGAGAGGCACATACTGAGGAAGAAATAGTCTCACAAAAGCAAAATACAAGTGTTACTGCTCTACAATCTGCCTTTCTCTCAACTCATTTTTTATCCTCTGGCCTCCCTAACGTCAATTTTTTGCTCGGTAAGTAGAATACAGTTGACTTCTGTGCCCTAATGTCTGCTTTCTTTCCCAGAAAGTTGCTTTTCTGTTAGACTTATGGCAGCCTTCCATGCAGTCTCTCCCCATCCTTCTCTTGCACTGTCTGAATAATGGAAGCTCTTTTCTTCCATCCAGGGCACTAGCTCTCGCTTGACTCCTCACCCACTAATCAATCACTCATTGCCCAAGGATTCCCTGTAAACTCTGGCTCCCCTGGCTCCCCTGGCTCCCCAACCAGAATGTCTTTTCAACTTTCATCAAACAATGGCACATGATTACATAGCCAACGTAGATAAGAACAATACAAAAGAGGGGTTGAAAAAATTATTTCATTGCAGACAACCTTTTAGTCTATTGGGTAGATATTACTCCTTTTATCTACCCAGTGTAAGATACAGTTTTATTTGATTTACCCAGGGATCAAGTGAAACTAATTGACCCGTAGGGAGTTGCTTGCTCCAGCTGTGGCTAGAAGAAAATTCCCGTTATCAGTCTCAGACTTTCTGTTTAACTGAACATATTACCTTACTAGTGAGGCTGTCACTTTTCGCCTTCCTTCTCATCAGTCCTGGGTCCTGTTAATTACTTTAACTTTTTCTAAAGTGAATTTTTCTTTTCTTGGTGCTTAGGTGGACAAACTAAATACAATTAAACTTGTAACCTAGAGTGGAGTAGCTGTTCAAAAATGTTTTAGCATCTACCATATCATCTTTTTGGAAGTCATATTTTGTTATATTATTCCTCCTAAAAAGAAACGATCTGGATAATATTTAATACCAGGTCCAAAGCTAAAAAAGTACCTCAGTTGACTCTTTACTTTATTGCTTTTTCTCTGATTTTAACTAACAGATATCCACATATAATTTTTTCCAATATTATATAAAGGTATATAGATAAAAGTAAATATCAACCATCATTCCACCACCTAGAAATAACCACTGACAGCACTTTGGCATATATCCACGGAGATGTTCTTCTCATATATATGTCACACATACACATACAGAAATCCAATATTTTTAAAACCCTTAAAGCAATTGCCTTTGGGTGGTTGGATTAGCGATAATTTTTTCCTACTCCTTTATATCTTACTCTGCTCTCCACATTTTTTAATAATGTCCATACATTGGTTGCAGCTCACAAAAAGAGAAAATAAAACACTAAAAAGACTAATCTAGGGTCCCTGGTAACAAGAAGTCCCAGGTCACATGGCAGCAGGGGACAATAGGGGCAGGTAGGGTGAGCAGCATGGGGAGAGAGTGCAGGTGGGACTGGGGCAGGGTCCACGGGGAAGGCTCTTTCAACTAGTCACACCAGTTTCCAATTCCTCCTGCTGTTCTCTCAGAACTTTCACACTTAGGCACTTCCACAGTCACTTACACACGTTTATATTTTCCAGAACTTTACTAATAAGAGCAGATAAAAAGAAGATTACCTAGATCTTTTGTCAATGTCAGTAAGTGAAGAACAATTCACAAGTATTTCCTTAACTTCTGCTGGTTGGATCACTATGAAAAGTCCTGCTCATAGGTAGGACATAGCTGGCAGGAAGATGTGATTATGATCTGTGTTCCTCCATCAGGCTTGGGGAGGAGGAAATGCACTCATCTCTGCAGGGCTAGAACCGACTCCCCGTAGGCCACTATTTCAATTCAACTCTGTTAAATTACACTTCCTCACAATCCCAGGAAACTCCTCTCTTTCCCTAATGAAGTATTCATCACCCTCTCCACAGTGAATCTCCAGCCTGTTCCCTCTCCTGCACCTTCATATCTCAGCCCATCCATCTCCTCCCTTTGTTTTACTTTAGGAGGGAGGATTGTTATATATTGCTTGTGTAATGCTTTAATCATGGATTATGAGTTACTTTACAGCTCCCTGAATGCCTTGGCAAGGTCTCTACATAAATAAAATTATTATTATTAAAGTCAATTAATCAGAGACACAATTCACTTTTCAGTGTCTGACATCCTGAAAATTTACTGATGTAGAGAAGTCTTTTTGTTTACTTCCAGTGTAACAACATTTTTGGGAATCAATAACATAGAACATGCTACTGTAGAGGTCTTTAATTAAATTGTAATTTGTACTTACATATGGATACACTTCTTTTTGTTGACTGTTAAGGATCAATGATTGATCAGCTGTGAAATAAGATGTGGTACTGAGTAATTATGTTTAGGAAGTGCTGGTGAGACTTGTCATATAATTTGCAAGTTATTTTAATTTACACTCAGCAAAAGAAAGAAGGGGAGAAGCAGCTTATTGTATAATTAGAATCTCTCATCCACCTCATCTCTTTTGACAGGTTTTCTGACTAGAGTAATTATTTGATTTTTCTTTTTAGTAAGCTTTTCATTGAAGCATACATAAATACATACAGAAAAGTGTGCACATCCTAAGTGTACAGCTCAAACAATATTACAAAGGAAACAAAAAAAGTACCACTGAGATCAAGCACCAAGAACATCACCCCTCCTCAGCAGCCCCGCCACACCACCTCCCATTATCGCCCTTGCTCAAAACTAGTCCTGACTCCTGTCCCCAGATCAGTCTGCCTGTTTGGACATTTCCATACAGGCAGTCACACAGGCTGCATTCTTGTGTCTATCCAATGATTTGGCTTCAGTGGTACTTAGGCTTTGCATTTATTAAGGACATGCCATGAGACAGGAATTATGTGAAGGGCCATGACTATAAAAACTTATTAGAGACAGTACCTGCCCCTGATAGTTTTTCACTCTGGAGGGGTGGGGGGTGGAAGGGTGGGCACAGAGGTGCACACAGCTGGGAGTAGTTACCCATTAGTGGTTCTGTGAAGGAAAACAGTGGGGCTCCATCCCATTAGGGCTCAGAAGGTGAGTTAAAAAGACTCACATGTCTATCTGGACACCTATTATGAATTTTTAAATTCTGTAAGGACTTAAATAAAGAATAGGAGGGCATAGTAGTGTCATTTGGACAAATTATCCTGGAGAGACTTTCTGGGTTGTTGCTGGAGTCCTTCCTCCTTCTTTTTTTAGTTTTTCCACCCCTGTCCTTCTCTAAACTTCCTCCTCCTGAATTGTCCTTCTCCCTCTCTCCACTTTCTTGGCCTCCTTCCCGTAAGAACCTGTAGGTTCTTGCTCCACATCTGTTCTAGACCCTTCTCTCCTGACTGACCCTTGCTTCCAGGGTGAGAGGAGACAAAAGCTTGAAGCCTCTGTGCTCACGATGGCCCACGTGTCCCACCCACTCACCTTCCCCTGTGTTTTCCTTGGGTTTTAGTGGGCTCAGAGAATTCCTGGCGGCTGAAGCCTGAGCAGGTGGAAAGGATAGATAAAGGGAAGGATAGATTAGGTGGAGAATGAACAGAAGAGACAAGCAAACCCATTTTAATCAATTCTATTTTGTTTCTCACTTTGATTCTTGTGGTCAATTGAATTGGGTTTAGCTGATTTAAGATTTATTGTTCTTCTTGTACCATCGCCAAACACTATTCAATTTTGGGTGTTGACAATAGAGTTTTGTTTTGTTTTGGCTCCTATAAATCCATCCTTCTCTCTGAAAACCCAAAAGGTGGTTTGTGGTGATTGCTGGTCCACTGAAGGGGTGCTGCTCTTGTGTCTCCTGCCAGAGGGAAGCTCTATGTTCAGTGTCAATAAGAGACCATTTAAAATACCAGCAAACAACCTGGACTTCCCACTTCACATTATGGCAAAAATCCCCAGCCTGTATTTTTTTTCTAATTCCAACAGGATGGTTTTTGTATTTTACTTACTGGTTGCCTAAATTGGAGACTTGGCTGAAAATGAACTGGCTGAAGTTCAATCCAGTCAAGATGAATGCCCAGGATTGGTAAACTATAAAAACTGGAAAAGGTTGCCTTTTCACAGGATTTTCCTTCAGGGGATGTTGGAGTTTCAGAGGACAGAATGTGACTATCATTTGGCAAGTGTTAGGTTACGTTAAGCAGCAGAGTAGAGAGATGGTAAACATCAAAGGGCTTTGGATCAAACCATCTGAGTTTAAATCCTGGCTCCATCAACAAGCTGGGTGACCCTAGGCAAGCTGCCTAAACTTGAAAGCTGTTTACCAGTCTTTCACTTGGGGTGATACAACAGGTCTCACAGGTGCTGGGCTGGAATCCGTGTGATTCTGTGTGGGAAGGACTTGATGCACAGTCTGATACAGCTAATTATGTCTTTATCTCTTCTGGATGGGATTCTGTTTTTAAACCAGAGGATGCTCTGGTACTATATGCAGAAGCTTGCTGATGAAAGGCAGATTTTTGAACAGGCCAGATTTCAGGTCCCATTGGAGATTAGATTTCAGAGGCGCATGGTTGTAGCTCTCTGGTTTGGATGTCTGATGAACAGATCATATGGAAGACCAGAGGTCCCATCACCTCTTTAATGGATAGTGAGTAAGGATCTTCCGGCCTCACTGAGCTGTCATCAAGACCCAGACCTTGAATGATAGAGAAGTGCTTCTAAGGAAGCATCTCCTTATAATTCTTTCAGGTGGAAATTTAATAAAAATTAGAGATAATAATTTAGCCAATAGAACCGCTTAAGCTGCTTACACTCCCACTGAGCGATAAAACTCACTGGATAAGAATAAATATCATATGGATATTGATATAGATACTTAAGAGATTGTAGGTAATAATAGAGTGCTGGGGTTATTTGCTGGTTATTTTTCAAAGGATGTATGGGAGAATTACATGTATTTATCATGTGTATAAATAAAAATATAACACATTTTGTTATGCTATAAAATATTTATTTAGAGCCTGTACCTGGAATCATGTCTTATGCTGGAGTCAGATATAGGAAAACGCAGCCTCTCTCCCAAAGGCTGCCACAGTCCCATGTTTGAATTCAGGGATGTTCTTATGAAGAATTTATAATGGTAGGAAAAAATTGAGACCAAACAATTGATATCTCTCTTTCTCTTATACATTACATCCCTGTAGGTTAGGAAATCCATAAAAATATAACTAGAATCTACCACTTCCCACCTCCTCTCCTCTATCACCTTTGACCAAGCCATCCTCATCCTCTCTCACTTGAAATAACCTCCTAACTGCTCTCCCATCACATGATTCTAAACACAGCAGACCACCCCTGTACTAAAGGGTCTATGCTCTATGGTTTCCTACTTCACTCAGAGGAAAAGACAAAGTCCTCACAGTGGCTCTAATAGGTCTGGGATCCCATTCCCTCTCTGACCTCATCTCCTATCACCTCCCCTTGACCTCTCTGCTCTCCTACACCTTGCTGCTCTGTCATCCAGCACCCCAGCTACCTTGCCCAGGGTCTTTGCACAAGCTCTTCCCTCAGCTGGGACCATTCTTCCCACACAGCCACAGCCATGAGACTTATCCTTCCTGTTCTTCAAACTTTTATTCAAATGTCACCTTCTCAATGAGGCTTGTCCTTACCACAGTATTTTAAATCACGTCCCTCTCTCCCTGTCTCCCTGTCAGTTTCTCTCTCTCTCTGTCACACACACACAACGAAAAGAACTCTAGCACTCTGAGACACCTAACTTGCATTTCTATCATTTACTCACAGCTCTACATTTGTGCAATTTGCTCATTTTGTTTATTGTTTATTCTTCTTCTCCGTCCGCTAGAATGTAAACTCCATTTTTGCTATCTTATTCACTAGTGTATTTTAAATGCCTGGAACACTTAACAACATATTTGTTAAATGGGTGAATTAATCACACAATCAGGGTAGAAAGATACCTTAGAAATTATCTGGCCTCTTCTATCTTATACCTCAAACTTCTTAGGATGCCTCTAATACACAAAATGAGGACAGTCTGTACTTCTACGCTCTCAATTCAATTCTGCTAAGACTGCACTCCTGAGCAATGGATTCATTTACCGAGTTCAATTTGATTTCAACCAATGCTTCTAAAATTATCTGCAGTGAAGAACCTTTAAAAAAGTTGCAATATGCAATGGACCAATACTTTTACATATTACAATAAAAATTAATTACTAGAAATGAATTTTTAATAGATGTAGAATGGTAATAATAAATTATTAAGATAGAATACAGTATTATAAGGTTCAATGGAAATATAAGTACTCTGTCAAAATCCTATAAAAACATTCTACACTTAGTCTTAATTTCTATCCTTATGTCATAACACAACAACAATTAGAGAGATAGGCCTTGATGAGCACCAGTGTAGATTCCGCTTCAGGGCTCTCTCTTCTCTCCTGCGCCTCCCAAGCTTTCACCATGTTCTCTCCCTCATGCCCTCAGGTTCACGAGGTTGACCGATGTGTTTTGCTAACTCTGAGCACAATTAGTTTTCTGGCGAAGGCCTCCGGAGGCCTGCTATGGAATTCTTGAAAATTCTAGTTTAAGAGAAGCCCAGTGAATTGACCTTTGGAATGTGGGGCAAAGTCTTATCTTTCTAAAGTTGTTTGTTCTTCTTCTTTTAAAAAAATTTTTATTCATTTATTTTTAGAGAGAGGGGAAGGGAGGGGGAAAGAGGGGTAGAAATAGCAATGTGTGGTTGCCTCTGGAGCACCCCCTATTGGGGGACCTGGCCTGCAACCCAGGCATGTGCCCTGACTGGGATCAAACACGCAAACTCTTGGTTCGCAGGCTGGCACTCAGTCCACTGAGCCACACCAGCCTGGGCTGTTTATTCTTTTTTTTTTTTTTTTTTTAAATCTGTACCAGTGTTTTCTTTTTTTTTTATTTTTAATTTGTATTTATTTATTTATTTTAATTACTTTATTGTTGTTTAATTATAGTTGTCTGCATTTTCTCCCCACCAATCCCCCGCATACCATCTGAACCCACCTCCCTCCCTTGCTTCCACCCTCCCCCTTGGTTTTGTCTATGTGTCCTTTATAGTAGTTCCTGAAAATCCTTCTCCCCACAGTCTCCTCCCGCTCCCCTCTGGCTATTGTTAGATTGTTCTTAATTTCAATGTCTCTGGTTATATTTGCTTGCTTTTTTCTTTTACTGATTATGTTCCAGTTAAAGGTGAGATCATATGGTATTTGCCTCTCACCACATGGCTTATTTCGCTTAGCATAACACTCTCCAGTTCCATCCATGCTGTCGCAAAGGGTATAAGCTCCTTCTTTCTCTCTGCTGTGTAGAATTCCATTGTGTAAATGTACCTTAGTTTCTTGATCCACTCTTTGCTGATGGGCACTTCAGTTGCTTCCAGCACTTGGCTATTGTAAATTGTGCTGCTATGAACATTGGGGTGCATAGGTTCTTTTGGATTGGTGTTTCAGGGCTCTTAGGGTATAATCCCAGCAGTGGAATTGCTGGGTCAAAAGGCAGTTCCATTTTTAGTTTTCTGAGGAAGTTCCATACTGTTTTCCACAGTGGCTGTACCAGTCTGCATTCCCACCAACAGTGCACTAGGGTTCCCTTTTCTCCGCATCCTCTCCAACACTTGTTCGTTGATTTGTTTATGATGGCCATTCTGACCAATGTGAAGTGGTATCTCACTGTGGTTTTAATTTGCATCTCTCTGATGCCTAGTGATGCTAAGCATCTTTTTATATGTCGCTGGGCCCTCTGTATGTCCTCCTTGGACAAGTGTCTTTTCAAGTCTTTTGCCCATTTTTTAATTGGGTTTTTTGTTTTCCTGGAGTGGAGTTGTGTGAGTTCTTTATATATTTTGGAGATCAAACCCTTGGATCCGAGGTATCATTGGCAAATACGTTTTCCCATATAGTTGGTTCTCTTTTCATTTAAAGCTGTTTTCTTTAGCCATGCAGAAGCTTTTTATTTTGAAGTCCTACTTCTTTATTCTTTCTTTTATGTCCCTTGCTGTAGGAAACATATCAGTGAAGATGTTGCTGCATGGAATGTCTGGGATTTTCCTGCCAATGTTTTCCTCTAGGACTTTTATAGTGTCATGACTTATATTTAAGTCTTTTATCCACCTTCAATTCATTTTTGTGTATGGTGTAAGTTGGTGATCAAGTTTCATTTTTTTGCATGTAGCTGTCCAGATCTCCCAACACCATTTGTTGAAGAGGCTGTTTTTACTCCATTTTATGTTTCTTCCCCCTTTGTCAAATATTAATTGCCCGTAGAGACTTGGGTTTCTTTCTGGGCTCTCTATTCTGTTCCATTGGTCTATGAGCCTGTTTTTATGCCAGTAGCAGGCTGTTTTGATTACAGTGGCCTTGTAATACAGTTTGATATCAGGTATTGTGATGCCTCCTATTTTGTTTTTCTTTCTCAAAATCGCAGCAGCTATTCGGAGTTGTTTATGGTTCCATATAGATTTCTGAAATATTTATTCTATATTTGTGAAATATGCCATTGGTACTTTGATAGGGATTGCATTGAATCTATAGATCGCTTTGGGTAGTATGGCCATTTTGATGATGTTAATTCTTCTAATCCATGAGCATGGTACATGCTTCTATTTGTTTGTGTCTTCCTTAATTTCTTTCCTCAGTGTTGTGTCATTTTCTGCATACAGGTCTGATGCAGACACTGGCCTGCAGTGTCTGTGGCATTATGGTTGAGACACAAGACACGAGACATGAGACATGAGACTACCAGGTCCTGTGGAGGAAAAGGGAAGGCATGGCTACCCTCTGAGTGAGAGAGAGCCAGCAGGCAACCCCTGCCTGTATAGGCTATTATTGTTTTTCTGAGCATATTACATTTAGGGTGGTTTTTATTTACTATGCACAAGTCCTCATTGACTATGCATAGGATCACTATAGGTGATTACCTTTTACAGATAACAAAGGAGAGAATGTTGCTAAATACATCAAGAAGGATATTTGCAAATGTAAAGGGGAAAGTGGTTGAACTAGTTACATCGTCCTTGGAAGGTTTAGCATGGATTTTAGGAAGTTGCAGTAAGCCCTTGCTGCCTCAATTCAGGGTGAGGGATTTTAGCAAAGAACAAGTACAATGCAGGTTTGATTCCCCACATGAGAACCTGTCCATGAGTGTGGGTCCTGTGTTGCTCTCCACTGGTCCCTCCAAGTGGGAGCTGGGCCCATGCCATGCAGAGTGGTCTCCTGTACAGGTTTTTTACTTCCTTTGTTAAGTTTATGCCTAGGCACTTTATTTTTCTTGTTGCTATGTCAAATGGGATTTTTTTCCTGATTTCTGTTTCTGATATTTCATTGTTGGTGTACAAAAATGCCTTTGATTTCTGACTATTGATTTTGTATCCTGCTGTTTTGCCAAATTCATTTATAGGTCACGTACTTTTTGGTGGAGTCTATAGGATTTTCTATGTACACTATTATGTCATCTGCAAACAATGACAGTTTTACTTCCTCCTTTCCAGTTTGGATGCCTTTTATTTCTTTTTCTTGTCTCATTGCTGTGGTTAGGACTTCCAGTACCATGTTAAATAGGAGTGGTGAAAGTGGGCATCCTTGTCTTGTTCCCGATCTTAATGAGAAAGTTTTAAGTTTTTGTCCATTGAGTATGATGTTGACTGTAGGTCTCTCATATATGGCCTTTATTATGTTGAGGAATGCTCCCTCTATTTCCACTTTGTTGAGTGTTTTTATCATAAATGGGTGCTGTACCTTATCAAATGTTTTTTCTGCATCTATTGATATGATCATGTGATTTTGTGTTTCATTTTGTTTATGTGGTTTATTATGTTTATTGATTTGCAACTATAGTACCATCCTTGCATCCCAGGGATGAATCCCACTTGGTCATGGTGTATGATCTTTTTAACGTATTGCTAGATGTGGTTTGCCAATATTTTGTTGAGGATTTTAGCATCTATGTTCATCAGCAATGTTGGCCTGAAGTTTTCTTTCTTTGTTATGTCTTTATCTGATTTTGGGATTAGGATGATGCTGGCTTCATAAAAAGTTTAGGAGTCTTCCTTCTTCTTGAATTTTTTGGAATAATCTGTGGAGGATGGGGGTTAACTCTTCCTTAAATGCTTTGTAGAATTCTCCTGTGAAACCATCTTGTCCACAGCTTTTGTATGTCAGAAGCTTTTTGACTACTGTTTCAATATCATCAGCTGTTATTGGTCTGTTCAGGCTTTCTGCCTCTCCTTTATTGAGTTTTGGAAGATTATATTTTTCTAGAAATTTGTCCATTTCACCTAGGTTTTCAAATTTCTTGGCATACAGTTCTGTGTAGTAGTTTCTTACAATCCTCCGCATTTCTGTGGCATCAGCTGTAATCTCTCCTCTCTCATTTCTGATTGTGTTTATTTGGGTACTCTCTTTTTTTCTTGATGAGCCTGCTTAAAGGCTTGTCAATTTTGTTTATTTTTTCAAAGAACCAGCTCCTGGATTCACTGATCCTTAGAATTGTGCTTTTAGTCTCTATGTCATTTAATTCTGCTCTAATCTTGGTTATTTCTTTCCTTCTGCTTGCTCTGGGCTGTCTTTGTTGTTGTTCCTTGAGTTCTTATAGGGTAGGGTTAGGTTGTTTGTTTGAATTCTTTCTATCTTTTTCAGGTAGGCCTGTATTGCTATGAACTTTCCTCTCAGGACTGCCTTCTCTGTGTACCATAAGTTTTGGATTGTTGTCAGTTAATTTTAGTTTGTTACCAGGAACATTTTGATTTCTTCCCTAATCTCATTCTTGACCCATTCATTGTTTAATAGCATGCTATTCAATCTCCATGAGTTTGAGTGTTTTGATTGGTGCCACATTGGTTCAGGGATCTGAGGCTTCTCTCTCATTCTTGTTCAGTTGTGTGTTGTGGGTAATTTCTCCCTCAATTGATTGTATTTCCAGGTCAGTCCTGTATTGAGGTTAGTGTGGGTTCCACTCTCTCCTTCACCTTCTTCCACTGTTACCTGTTGGTAGTTCCTTTGTTGGTGGGTTTCCTCTTCCAGCAGGTATCCTGGTGTTCACAGCTTCTGCCTACTCTTTTTTTGTGATCAGTTGGAGGGGGAAGGCAAAATGGTTTAAGACAACAGGAGTGCATTCTATTATATTTAATGTACCAACCCTTAGAGAAGGGATAGGAGATCTTTTGGATATGTATAGTGTTAACTGGGATATTTCACCCAACTAGCCACTTTTAAGAAACGGTGGAAAGTAGGTAAGACTCTTGTTAGTGGGAGGACGGATTGTGAGTTGGATCTAGAAAGCAGTGAGCTTGTGGGAGGTCAGATTATGAGGTAAGGTGAGAGTAAAGGAGAGAAAATAGGTGTAGTGTGTGAGAGAATAGAGGTAACCACAACAGTAGTAAAGTTCAGGAAACAGTGGAGCGGGCTAAGACCTGGGGGAGGGGGTGCTGTGTAGTATTTACAATTGTATGGAACAGCAGTTATTTACAATGATAATGGAGCAACAATCGTATGACAGACTCTATGTGATCTGGAAAACAAGATTAGGAAGTATAGGACATAGTGTGGTGTGTTAATGGAGAACAAGTGAAGTGAAAGACAGTAAGTTAAAAGTACACTATGAATGAGAGAATGAGGGAAACCAGTCAGACAATGCGATTCAACCAGTCAAGTGAAGAAGACTAAACAGAAAGAAGTACAAAAATACTAGTAAAATGAAAGATGTAAGAATAATGAAAAAATAATAATAATACAAATATACAATATCTTGCAAGTCCTCTGTAGTAGCAAAGTGAAATTTGTCTCACTGTCTCAGCTGTTGGGGTGACCCCTCTTTGGGTCCAACTCTTTTCACAGTTCCTGGTTTTATTGTCTCGCTTGTGGGAATTATTATTAAACAACAGCAACAACAACAACAACAAAAGCCTCCTACTGGCTTCAAACTGGCTAAACCAGTTGTGCTGGACTTCCTGTCTGAAGCAGGCTGAGGGGGGAATTGGTTTCTCTTTCTCCCTTCCTGAAGGGCACTCAACCTGCCTCCGGCCCAGTTCCTCAGTGCCCTTCTGCGCCCAGCCTAGGCCTTCAGTCCACCATTTGCCTGTCCTTGAGGTGCACCAATCAGGGGCAATTCACACACCCCCTTCTCGCTCTTTGTTGTCCTAGATGCTAGGGGTTCTCAGCGCCCTGTCAGGCTAGTTCAGCTCCCCCAGTGTGTTAAGTCTTTCTGGGGATTACTGACTCCCTGATTGCTGGGCAGGGGTTTCACCCATGGTTGCCTGGCTGCCACTGCAGATGCTGGTGCGGGCCTCCTCTGCTGTTTCCTTGGGTGTACAGGGGTCAGGCGCTCTCAGTCCCAGGCCTGTGTGTGTGGCAGGACAATCAGCCACTGGCCCCACAGTGGGTGTGCACCGTCCCCGGGGCTCTGGGCTTGTGCACAGGGTCTTCCTTGACATGCACTCTCCCTGTGTTCCTTGGTGCACACTCTCCATGGAGTTACGGTTGTGAGTGCAGGGGGTGGCCCTCCGAGCCACCACGGGGGTGCCCCATGGTTGGGTGGGGAAAGGGCCTGGTCAGCTGCTGCAGGAGAGTTCCCCAAATAGCTGCCATGTGTCTCTTTCTTTACTTTTTCTTTTTGAAAAATTGCTCCTGTTCAAGCCTGATATCTATGCAATGGTCTGGCCTCTAACTCAGCCCAATTTTCCAACCCAACCAGGGAATATCCAGGTCAGGACCCAGCACAGCCCAACTCTCAACTCTCCCCAGCCGGCACACAATCTCCGAGGGTGCTCACAGTCCCTGTGTGTTTTCCATTTCGTCCTATTCCCCTCCCTGTGGCTTCAAGCAACCAGGTCTCTCTGGTGCTGCTCCAACCTTGTTTGGCAAGGTAGGGAGCTGTTGACCTGACTCTCTCCCAAGAGCCCTGCAGCAAACCAGGCTGGTGCTGGGCCTGGGGCTGCTGCCGCCCTAGTCCCTACACTGCACCCAGGGACCTTATTGTCCTGAAGTTCTCTCCTTACTGGCTGATTTTTCTATGTCCTGTACAATTTTGGCCTTCAATCTTCATATATACTGGGGTACTGTTGGCTGTTTGCTCTGTTTCTCAGAAGATCAGCTAGGTGTCTCACCCATGCACAGGGGAAGTGGACTCTGCTCCTACCTGCCTCGCTGCCATCTTCCTCCCATCTGTTTATTCTTCTGTTGGGGCGTGGCAAGTCCACTTTAAAGTTTATTTTATATTTTATTATGCTCACTGTGAATAAAATTTCTTAAAATGCAACATGCTTAATATGGTTTGTATATGTGGTACCTGGGGTCATCTAAAAATAAATCTAAAATTATATCCATAAGCGTAAATGTAGTGAACAATATATTTCTCTTATTACACAGCACTTAATAGTCTATTGTCTGGACACAGTAATAATAAGAATTGTATCCATAAAAAAGATGTGACCATTTAAACTGCTGAATATGTTTTGGGAAAGGAAGTTGAAATATAATTTTGAAAAAAAAAGGTAGTGAACTTATATATCTCTAGACATTTAAAAAATATGACATATGAAGCTGAGTTAACATTTCATTGTGCTGTGCTTTCTTCTCTTAACAATACCCTGACTGAGCTTTTAGTTACCAGGCATTTGTTTTCAGTTTACGAACAGGATATCTCCATGGAGATACGTCCATAACATGAAGGCATCCAATATGGAAAATGACATGCAATGCCTTTATTCTTCCAGTTTAAATAATGCCGTGACAACCTCTTGGCAGAGACTGCAGCGGGGAGGAGGCCTCTGCAGGGAACTGCAGGTTATAAGCAGTAAGGAAACTGTCAAACTGCTCCTGGGATTCAACATATCAAAACCTGAAGCTAACTTTGCAGCTTAACTGGAGATAAATTCCAAGGAGAACAAGCACTTGCAAAATTGGGTTGTTTAGTCTAACAAAGAAGGAAGTTGACAGTGGTAGAACTTGCGATTTTTGATGAATCTCAAATGTCTAGAAAATAGATTTCCACCTTAAAAAAAATCCTAAAACCTGACCAGTGTAGCTCAGTTGGTTAGAGCATTGACCCCATTTGCCTAGGTTGCGGGTTTGATCTCAGTCACAGCACATACAAGAATCAACCAATGAATGCATAAATGAGTGGAGCAACAAAAATCAGTGTTTTTTGCCCCGCCCCACTCCTTCCTCTCCCTCTCTAAAATCAATTTAAAAGTGGGGTGGGGGGCAGGTTTATCTCAGTATGGGAGCCGTGAGCGAAGTGGTGTGATCCCAGTTACATGAGGCTCTTCTGCCAACCAGACATCTCCCTCACTCTTCCCGAAGAAGAAAGCATTAACATCTTAAGCGTTAACATCCCCTTAACATCTTATTGGTTCTTTAGTGCCCAGGCCACATGCTACGGTCTCCTTTGCATGCTGTCCCTACACAATGAACTGTTTCTATTTTGTCCAGCTGGATGAATTGCCTTACTACCCCTCCACCCTGTGTGGTCTATCACAGCATTTACCCCAACCAGGAGAAACGAGAATGAGGCCTGATCCCCAAGTGGATGTGACCTTTCCTTCTCTGAGACCCTCAGCACTTTCCTTGGTCATGACATAGCATGGTGTTTGCACCCTGGTCCCATCGTCCTTGCTAGACGAAGCTCCGTGCAGGCGGTGATGGGGTCCCACTCATCCGTGTATGCCCTGCACGGTGCCTGGCTAAAGAAGTGGGTGCTTGATGAATACCTGTGTATGGTGATATAGCTACTTTTATCCTTAACAAAAAGAGTCCTCATAATAGCTTATAATAGTGGCAGGCATAGTAATTGGTCCCCAAAAGTGTCTACATCCTATTCACTGTGAATGTATTGCCTTATATGGCAAAAGGGACCTTGAAGATAGGATTGAGTAAGGAATCTTGAGCTGGGGAGGTTACTCTGCATTATCTGGGTGGGCCCAATGCAATGCCAAGGTTTCTTATAAGGGAGAGAGGGTGGCAGAAGAGGCAGAGATGTGATGACAGAAGGGAAGGAAAAGTCACAGTCAGAGAGATTTTAAGGCGCTCTGCCGCTGGCTTTGTAGATGTGGAGGGGTCAAAGCAAGGGATGAAGGAAGCATCTGGAACCATCTGGAAAAGGCAAAGAAACAGGTCTCTCCTAGAGTCTCCAGTAGGAACTCAGGGCTACTGACAGGTGGATTTAACCCTGTGAAACCCATTTCAGACTTTTTACCTCCAGAACTGTAATAGATTTGTTTCAAGGCCCTAAAATTATGGTTATTTGTTACAGTAGGAAACTAATGCATTCCATTGTTCTTCAGCTGGCAGAGGCCTCTCCCTCTGGGGCATGTGAGCCCCAGGACCATCTCTAGGAACACTGCCTTGAACTTGCCTTTTCAGCATCAAGGCACGCCCACTGCTCGCATTACCTTCCAGGTCCTTTTAAATGTCTCCACAGGGACAGAGGCCACATTTCCCCCTACCACCTCCCACCCTACTACCACCATTGAGATTAGAGTTTGCTCAAAGTTAGAAGCCACCACTTAAGGAAAGCCCTGCTTGAGAATGAACAGTTTTTACTCTGTATGTTGATAAACCCAGAAAAATTCCCACATTGTGTGCCCTGCGTCTGGGGAGAGATGGGATCTTACAGCACAGACTGTGGAGCAGGCCACTTCCTGAAGAGGAGCTGGGACCCCTGCAGCCCTGCTTGCAGGCCAAAGAGACTCTCACAGACTGTGCTCCCAGCATTTCTGACTCCTGTCAGGTTTCCTGGCATTGCCCATCCAGTAGCCCTCTTTCCTGAAGGAGTGTATGCCTGTGGTGCAGGGTCTGAGTCTGTCTGCATCACCAGGCCCAGCAGGTGCCTGCCTCACAGGGGCCACTGTGCATCTGGGTGGAACAAATGAAGCCACCACTAGGTGTATGGCCTAGAAGGAAAGAGCTACCCGGAACCAGCATCCATGGGTGGTTGAGGAAAGTACTTTAAAAGGGATGCACTGCCAGTCATTGCCCTGTGCCTTTTATTCCTTTTCAATCTTTGTGGTTCGACAGAGTTCATATTCTTTCCACTTGACATTCTCCTTGTCAGCATCTATGTCCCAAATTTCTCCAGCATTTTGACCTTCCTTTCTTTTCGCTATTCCTCTTTGCAGGATTTCATCCACTGTCAGGACTTTAGCTGCCACCTGTAAACTGATGACCTTCGAATCCAGCTCCAGAGCTCAGGATTTCCCCAGTGATGCTCAGCATCTGAAGGTGCCTGACTATTGTAGCGACAAGTCTAACATAAACAGATCACCTTGAACAGTACATAGTAATGATAAGGAGGCCCTAAATCTTTTGATAAAGTCAAATGGTTTTCTGTCTTCATCACTTTACAAGGAAGGACATATCACCCTGTTGTTATATAAACAACTGTAAGTAAGCATCCTCATTTCAAAAATCTTCACAAATAGCCAGAAATATGGTCACCTCTTCATCTGAGTGAGAACAGATAGAGAAACATTCTGAAGGAACAGAATCAAGTGGAATACAGTAATCCCCCAAAACCCACTGTTTCACCTTCCGCAATTTCAGTCACCTGTGGTCAACAGTGATCTGAAGATATTAAGTGGAAAATTCCAGAAATAAACAATTCATAAGCTATAAATTGCATGCCATTCTGAGAAGGATGATGAAATCTCTGGCCGGCCACCTTCTCCCCGCCCTGGATGTGAGTCGTCCCTGTCACCAGCATATCGGCCTCAAGGGGCTTCCCGCCCCTCGGTCACCTCTGTTTTCAGATCAGCTGCTAAGGCGTCACAGAGCTTGTTCTCAAGTAACATTTGCTTTATATAATCATGGCCCCAAAGCAATTCACATAACTTTTATTACAGTATATTGTTATAATTGTCTTATTATTTGTTATTGTTAATCTCTTACTATGCATAATCTGTAAATTAAACTTTATCACAGGTGTGTATATAAAGGAAGAAACATAGTATATGTAGGGTTCACTAGTATCCATGGTTTCAGGCATAAACCGGGAGTCTTGGAATGTATCCCCCACAGATAAGGAGGGACTACCGTAATTCCATGTTCTCAATGCCAAGCTTTATGCCCCCATCCCAAGTATAACCTCCGTGAACGACACTGTGCTACCAGATGATCGTAGGGTCAATTACCTCTTCACCATCATGCAGCATGCATTTTGGCATTATTGTTTCTTGAGGGGCTTCTTGCTTTCAACAAATAAATACTCAATAGAATTTGGTTATAAAGACACTGTCTACAATACATCTCTGAATTCTCCAGGACATGATTGGATGATCCTTAGCGTAAGTGACTGTTGGATGGAGAAACACTGTGGTGGGTGCCCCTTTCTTCGTTGTTGCTGTATTTTAAATGTGGTTGTTATTGTTTGTATTGCTTGTTTTCTACCTTTGTATTGCTTAATTCAGTTTTACTGCTGGTGACACTGATTTACAATCAGAATAATTATCAAAGGTCATTAATGTGCCGTTTGTTCCACAGAACACGTTTACAAACCTAATTCACAGCCTCCACTGCGTACTCCCCACCCTTCAGTGTACTGCTAATGATTGACCTTCTACTTTAATCAGTAGACTTTTAGATATATTAATTTACAAGAACTAGTTTTGAAAGACCTTTTTCCAGATGATTTTATTTTAAGGTAGACATCTAATAACTCTCCTTGTTCATTAAGTTAGAGAATCTACAGATACAAGGCTAGGATGTTCAGTAAATACTTTTCAAATCCTAGCTTTGTTCTTAATAAGTCCATTATATTGTCTCAGCATCACAAGTCATAGATTTTTAAAGTAGCATGTTATGCTCAGTGCATATTCTTCTCACTGTTAGCATTTCAAACAGATTCCCATGACAACTGAACCCCACAGGGCCCCCACTGGCTGCTCATGACTTACTGGAAGGCTGCAAACCCAGCTGAGAAAGATTGTGGGTTCACAAGCTTCAGTGGCAGCCACTCACCATGACCCAAGAGCATTTCCAGGGACAAGGAGGCATGACTGGCTTAAACCTGTCAGCAACGCCCACCCCTCCCCACACATGATTGTTCTTGATTGTACTCCCTGTCTGAGCTAATCAAGGGCAAGGCTTCAAAGGAGAAACACACCAGCTCCTCAGCACAAACATTCTGGGGCTCCATGGAATACAATGCAGCGCAAATATGCTTACTCAGTACTTGGCAAAGGTAAACTAAGAGACCCGGAAATTGATGTTTGTGGTACCTATATTCCCATGAACTGGAATTGTCAAGGACTCATATGCAGTCTGTAGAGAACAACATTATTGAAAAAATACTGATCAACCCACATCACCAAAATTGTAGGCATGATATAATGGCTTGAGTTCGAAACCTGGCTCTGCATCTTAGATGTCCCTTAGATATACCTGCACACCCCTTCTCCCCTCTCAAAGTTGTGGTTTCTTCACTGATAAAAATAATAATAGTGTCTCCCTTACAGGGTTCTTGAAAATGTAGCAGAATTTGTAAAAATGGAAAATTTAAACCTAGGATATGCTTTTCCCCTCTTTTTTCTTTTTTGCCTTTTCTTTGTTTTATTATGATGATTAAAACCACTATAAACATCCAAGTACAGCAGTGTTTTTGTTTGTTTTTATTGTTGTTTTGGTGGATAGTGGTTTTATTTCCCCTGAATAAAACCTTAGAAGAATTGCTGGGGTGTGTGGTTAGTATGTTAAACTTTTTAAAACCGGTAAACTCTTTTCCTAAGCTGCTGTACCATTTGGCATGACCAGCAACATCAGCATGAGAGAGTTCTGATTGCTCTGCATCCTTGTCAGCACTTGGTATTTTCAGTTTGTTGTTGTTTGTTTGCTACTGTCAGTTGATCTAATATGTGTGCACTGGTGTCTCCCTGTGGTTTTCACTTGGCGTTTTCCTATTTATTAATGATGTTGAGTGTCTTTCATGTGTTTCCTGCCACCTTTATATATATTTTTGATAAGGTGTCTATTGACATCGTTTGTCAAAATTTTAATGGGTTGTTTTATTATTGAGTTGTGTGAGTTCTTTACATAATACCAGCCCTGTGTTATATAAATCACTCAGTCTTTGCCTTCTGTTTTCATTTTCTTAACTGAAGAAAAACATTGTTAAATTTTGATGAAAAATGACTTATAACTTTTTCCTTATATTGTTTGCAATTTTTGTGTCCTAATAAATCTTTGCTTCACCCAAGATCACAGAGATTTATTCTCATTTCCTTTGAAATTTTTACAGTTTTAGGTTTTAAATTTAAATTTATAATAGATTTTGTTATTTTTTATATATTATCCAAGGTATGTGTCAAGGTTTTTGTTATATGGATGTCCATTTGCTCCAGCATCATTAGTTAAAACAGCTGTCTTTTCTCCACTGAATTATCTTGGCATCTTTGTCAAACATCAATTGATTTATCTATCAATCCATCTATCATCTATCTACCTATGATCAACTGATGTTGAACAAAGGTGCTAAGATAATTTAGTGGATATATATAATATATATCTTATATATAAGAATACACATATAATTCTGGAGTCTGTATTATGTTCCACTGGTCTATGTGTATGTACTTTCAACAATACCTTACTATCTTAATCACTGTAGCTTTATGTTTGGTCTTCAAATCTGTTAGTGTAAATCCTCCCATTTTTTTTCTCATTTTTGAAAAATTGTTTTGTCTATTCTACCTCCTTTGTGTTTCTATATCAATTTTACAATCAGCTTTGTCAATTTCTTTCCCCCAAAAATCCTGCTAGGATTTTGAATGTCATTGCATTAAATTTATATATAAATTTGGGGAGAAGTAACTTCTTAATGTAGAATCATTCAGTTCATGAACACAGAGTGTATCTCCATTTATTTAGGACCTCTTATCATCATTATTTTGTAGTTTTCAACATACAAACCTTGTACATTTGTTTATATCTAAGTATCTCCTGCTTTTTGGTACTGCTGCATTTTTATTTCAATTTCTTTTTTTTTTAAATTTTATTTATTTATTTTTAGACAGAGGGGAAGGGTGTGAGAAAGAGAGGGAGAGAAACATCAGTGTACGGTTGCCTCTTGCACACCCCCCTGGCCCACACCCCAAGCATGTGCCCTGACCAGGAATCGAACCAGTGACCCTTTGGTTCACAGGCCAGCACTCAATCCACTGAGTCACACTAGCCAGGGCTTATTTCAATTTCTGATTGTTCATTTCTAGTATAAAGAAATACAATTGATTTTTGTATATTGCCCTTGTATTCTGCAGCCTTGCTAAAGTCACTTATGACTTTTAGAAGTGTTTTACAGACACTTAGAACTTCCTGCACAGTAAATTAGGTCTCTGCAATTAGTGACATTTTTATTTCTTGCATTCCAGCCTGCATGATTTTACTTTCTTTTTCTGTTATTGCATGGGCTAGAATCTCCAGCATATTTAATTTATTTATTAGAGTAATAATAGGAATGGTGAGAGTATATTTTATAAAAATAATGAAAGTAGGCATCTTTGCCTTATTCCTGATTTAGAGGGAAAGCACTAGATCTTTCAACATTATCTGTGATGTTAGCTGTAGGTTTTTCACAGCTACCCTTTACCAAGCAGAGAAAGTTCTTTTAATTTCTCATTTGCATGGAGGTTGGTTCTTTTAAATCATAAATGGATGTTGGATTTTGTCAAATGATTTTCTTTACTTATTAATCATGTGGTTTTCTTCTTCAGTCTATTGAGTGGTGAATGATATTGATTGACTTTTTGGGTATTAAATCAGTCTTACATTCTTGAGAAAACCTTGCTTGGTTATGATGTATTATTTTTTTATATATTCAGTCTTTGATTCATTATTTTGCTGTGGATTTCTGTATCTACCTTAATGAGGGATATTGGTCTGCAAGATTTTTATTATGTCTTTGGTTTTGGTATCAGAGTAATGCTGGCCTTGTAAAATAAGATGAAAAATGTTCCAATTTCTTCTTATTTTCTGAAAGAACTTGCATAGAGTAGTTATTATTTCTCCCTTCAATAAATGTTAGAATTCTCCAGTGATGTGCATGGCTCCTTAGGTTATTACTTCTTGAGTAAGTTTTGGTAGTTTGTGTGTTATGAGGATTTGGTTCATTGCATTTAAATAATAACATTTATGGGCATAGAACTATTCATAATATTTTATAAGGTTTGTTGGGAAAAAAGTTCAGCTATTTTTAATATAACGAGAATGGTTTTCACCACATCAAAGAAATCTTAGCAGCCAAGGAGAGTGGACTGGAATGCATATGCATGAACAATGACAAATCTGCATCGAATTTTGCATTAAGCTTGAACATTCCTCCATGGAAGCAGAAACTATTTGGATGATTCAGAATGCCACAACTATGGGCAACTGGTGATTGGCAGCTTCATCATGACAACGCACCCACTCATGCATCACATCTTGTGCAGAGTTTTTTGGAGAAACATCAAATCACCCAGGTGACTCAGCCCCGCTACAGCCCAGAGTTGGCACCCTGAGACTTCTGGCTTTTCCCAAAATTAAAATCACCTTTGAAACAGAAGAGATTTAAGACCATTGATGAGATTCAGGAAAATACAATTGGGCAGCTGATGGTGATTGAAAGAATGGTACTTTGAAGGGGACTGAGGCATCATTGTCCTATGTACAATGTTTCTTGTATCTTGTATCTTCTTCAATAAATGTCTCTATTTATCATAGTACATGGCTGGATACCTTCTGGACAGACCTTGTACTTTTTCCTTACAATGTCTGTGAGATCAGTGGTTATAGCCTTTCTATTTTACAGTTATTTGTGTCTTCTTTTTTCTTGGTTAGTTTATCAATTTTTTGATCTTCCCCAGTGATAGACAGATTTATTTTTCTGTTCCTTTCCTCTGGTTGCAATGTGTCCCCAGTGATTATTAGATTTGTTTCCTTTCCCCCAGTGGTTTATGGCTTTTTCCCCCACCCATAAGGAGGTTGGGAAAAGACATTTGAGTGGATCTTTATGCCTTTTCCCAGCAGCTGTTTCTCTTCTCTCCCAAGTCTGCACAATGAAGGAGAATTTCTTCAGTCTCTTGCCCTGCCTTCCATTTTATCTTGGGAACATCAAAGAGCCTGTGAATACATGCAAATTCACTTTTTGTCTGCATCTCCCAGGAATTCTATAGTCTCATAAAAGCTCACATTCAGTCTTTAGCAACTTGTTAAAAACTTTAGCTGTATTATTTTTACCAGCTTATATGACACATGGCATCTGGTCCAGGGTAAGCAAATGCTCATGTCTTGGTTTTCTTTGATTTCCAGTCACCTATCTTTCCTTGGATCTCTAGCAAGTTGCTTGCTCTGCCACCTCAGCTTTCTGATGGGCTCGGAGAAGTCATTTTTTGTAGATTTATCTTTTTCTTGCTGTAGGGTTGAAATGCTTTCTGACTTATTCCATACACAGCTTTTGATCTAGCAAATACATTTTTTTCAATGCCCATCAGGAAGCAGAATCACATGCATTTCTTATTTACATATAACAGACAATTATATATATTCATGATCTTATTCCAGGGGTATGCTAATTCTCCTGCTCTCTGTTACAATATACCCAAAGGAACCTGAACCATCTGGATATTACATAAAACATCATATTGGTCCACTGTGTCGATGACATGGTATTAGTGGATCTATTAAGCAAGAACCTGCAAGGAATCTGGATGCATGTATGGTATGACAATTCATGTGTCCAGGTGCTGGATGGGAAATAAGCCTCATGACGATTCAGAAGACTTCCACATATGTGAAGTTTTAGGGGTTGGTGGCCTGGGACATGATGTGACATCCCTTCCAAAGCAAAGGTAAGTTATTGTATGTGTATGTCCTATTGCTAACAAAGGAAGAGTGCTTCATAGGCTTCTTCAGATTCTGGAGGCACTGTATACTACTCCTTCCCATTTATAAGTGATATCCAGGACTGCTATTTCTGGGTGGGGAGCAGAGCAGGAAAGAGGTCTGCCATGATATAAGCTATAGTACAAGTAACCATGTTTCGTGGACTGTATAACCCAGTAGCTCACATGGTAATAGAGACCTGTCAGAGAGAAGGATGCTGGTGTGGACCCTCTGGAAAATCCCAATATGCAGAGGTGTAGCAAAGTCACCCTTTAGGCTGAAGCAAATAGTTCTTGGTGTGCTACAGTGTCTTGGCAGGAGTAAGCATAGAACCATGCACATCAAGGGTCACATGGCCAAAATTATCCATTATGATGAACTGGGTACTCTCAGACCCACCAATTTACCAGCCTCTATCCATTTTCAAGTGGAAGCAATACATCATAGAGCAATCTCAAACATGTCCAGAAAACATAAGAAAGTACAAGAACAGGTGTCCCAGATCCACTGTTGCACCAATGCCTGTCCCTCGGGTCATTCCTATGGCTCCATGGTGGGTTTCCCCATGATCAACTGATGCTAGACAAAAAAGGCTGGTTTTGTTTCAAGGATGGGTAAGCTCTGTATGTTTGTGCAAGCTGAAAAATGGACTGTTGTTGCAGTAGAGCCCTACTCAGTGGAAGGGAAAGACAGTGGTGAGTGGAAATCCTCTCAGTGGGCAGTTTTGAGTAGAGAGAGAAGTATACCCAAGTAAGGTTACAGTCAGACTCAGGGGCAGTTGTGAATGGCTTGTCAGGTTGGTCAGGAGCCTACAAGGAACAAGACTGAGAAATCAGGGATTTTCCTAAGGAAGTCTGTGGAAGAGTCATGTGGACAGCCTGATGAGAACGGGCACAGCCTGTGAGAAACTTCTGTATCCACTGCAGAGGATGCACTAACTCACAAAGTGAAAAGAAATACTGGGTCAGACAATGCCACCTAGCTTCTGCCCTCAGCTATTCCATTGCCTGCACAATAGTCTCATGAATACAGAGTCCAGCTGTGCATGGGCCTACAACATGGGTGGAAGGAAAGGAAAAGAATCCTGGGAAGCCAAGTTCAAACTACAAAAGGCTGAGTTAATCTTGAATTGGCCTGTTAGCTTCTACTATCAACAGAAGTGGGGGCTCAAAAGCGAATTCTTTTATAAAAAATAGAACATGTGATACTTTTTGTTTGGATTGGTCACACCCAAGATGTACCTGAATTCCTTGTTTAAAGGGAGGAGCTTGAGGTTTACACTCTCATGGTCACTTCTAATCCATTTCTTACTTCAACTAAGTTTGTGGTTTCCACTTGTTATTTTGTAGGCTTTAAAAGAAACTTATTCCAGTGTCAACCCATTTGTATGAAGTATCCTCTTTTCTACAAATCATATCTCCCAAAGCATGGCTATTGCATGTGACAGACTGTTACAGAAGACTTATGGGTTCTGAAAAATGGTCACATCTTGCATTGTAAAGCAATAAGTCAAAATTTCCCCTTGGTGATATCACCCACCCATACAAGCTCTTGTTTGGTGCCCTTGTCTTGATCCTCAGCATCAAAAACAGTTTTTTTTTATGCAGAAGAGTTCAGCCATCTTTCTGCTGCCTTACTTTTTCCTAGGAAGAATTGAAGTCTCATCTTCTGCCCTTTCTGCATCTTCTTTCTCAACTTCTGTTTCTAACTACCTAACAATGGAAGGAAATGTATTTTAACAAATTAGGAAGTGTATTTTATTTCCTAAAAGGCATTCTGCTGTCAGCTGAGTGAATACATCTTTTATCCAAACTATATAATATAAGCACATAATATATGTGAATTGTCTATTACAGTACCAGGCACATAGATGTGACTGGAAGTATGAGGAAGTATGAGGAAGAGAAAAATCTATTTCCATCTAATGAACAATGTGTACCTCATCTTCCTTACTCAGGTAACTGTTAGTTATTGTATGATAATGATGGAACCATCTTGACAGTTTTAATCAGTATACAGCCTGTCGGTTGCACTCTGTTCTGCCTCCTATAATTGCCTTGCTAATGACTGCCATCGTTCACAATGGAAATTAAGAGAAAGTCGGTGCAAACCAATCCAACATCTAGAACCACAACTCCAAGCATGTCCTCTACTGATTGTGATTCAGTGGTTGATGTGTCATGATTAGGGTAAAAATACAACCAAAAATAGATGGATATTTTCTGGGAAAAAAGTTAGACTAATTAACAAATAATCCCCACTTAGATCTATTTAGAAGAATTTTTTTTTTATGATGGAGAAATTCAGCATATAACCTTGTTTGTTTATTTCTAAAATGGAGAGAAAATAAATATATAGTAATAAGAATAGCTCTAAAACAATGGTCTTTTGAAATTTAGATAGCATATTTTATCTGTGAACTCAGGATTTAGAGGCCATTTTGTGCAGACTGGCATAATATATATTATTATATCTAAATGAGGTACTCACTCCTTTTTTTTTCTTTTTTTTTATTTTATTTATTTATTTTAGAGAGAGGGGGAGGGAGGGAGACAGAGAGGGAGAGAAACAGCAATGTATGGTTGCCTCTCACATGGCCCTCATGGGGACCTGGCCCGCAACCCAGGCATGTGCCCTGACGGGGAATCGAACCGGGACCCTCTGGTTCCCAGCCCGCGCTCAATCCTCTGAGCTACACCAGCCAGGGCCTTTTTTTTCTTTTTAATACCACAAGGACCAGTTAAAATTTTGTATTAAAATTTAATATTTTACATTTTAGTACTTAAGTGAATCCTATCTTCCCACAGAAAAACTGACTAAGGTTCCTCACAGTTTAGCAGCAACTCCCCAGGAGGAAAGTCACCTTCTAGAGGCACTCTTAATGCACCTGTAAGGAGCTCAGCCAGTGAACAGGACAAATTTTCTAGCCCAGAAGAGTCAACCACCATTCCTATATAAAGCCAGATCATGTGACACTGTTCCATTACATATTTCCATTTAAATACTGACAACCCACATGATATCCCCAGGCTGGGCTTCTGCCCTGGACATCAGTCTTGTCTAACTGCCTCCTTGACATCTCCACTTAGATACTTAATAGCAACCTCCAATTTATCATGTCTACACCTGAACCCCTGGATCTTTTCTCCCCTCCACTCTTCCAGATGTTCACATCAAAAACCATGGCATCTACCTTGACTCTTTCTTTCACAATCAATATCCAGTTAATTAGTACATTTTGTAGACATTTCCTTCAAATTATATCCAAAATCTAACAACTTCTCACCACCTCTACTGCTGACACCAATACCTGGACCACCATTATCTCTTACTCAGATTATTTTAATAGCCTTCTAACTGTTCTCCCTGTTTCCACCCTCTTCTCCCCTATAGCTATCTCAGTGTAGTATCCAGTGATCCAGATGGTGAAACCAATCAAAGCCAGATCATGTGACTCCTCTGCTCAAAACTCTCCTCATCACATAGAATAAAAACCAAAGCAGGAAAATCTTGAACATTTCTCATAGCAATATTTTTTTCTGATATATCACCTCAGGCCAGGGAAACAAAAGAAAAAAATGAGACTACATCAAACAAAAATGTTTTTGCACAGCAAAGGAAACCATCAACAAAATGAAGATAACCCACTGAATGGGAGAACATGTTCACCAGTGATACATCTGATAGGGGATTAATATCAAAAAATATATATGGAACTTATACAGCTCAACACCAGGCAGAAAAACAATCCAATTCAAAAATGGACAAAGGACCTGAATAGACACTTCTCCAAAGAAGACATACAGATGGCCAATAGACATATGAAAAGATGCTTAATGTCATTAATCATCAGAAAGATGCAAATTAAAACCCCAATGGGATGTCACCCCATACCTGTCAGAATAGCTATCATCAATAAATCAACAAACCACAAGTGCTGGCAAGGGTGTGGAGAAAAAGGAACCATCATGCACAATTTGTGGGAATGCAGACTTGTGCAGCCACTATGGAAAGCAGTAAGGAGTTTCCTCAAAAAATTGAAAGTGGAAATGCCTTATGACTCAGAGATTCCACTTCTGGGAA
The DNA here is from genome assembly GCA_004026765.1 of Micronycteris hirsuta. Classification (NCBI taxonomy): domain Eukaryota; kingdom Metazoa; phylum Chordata; class Mammalia; order Chiroptera; family Phyllostomidae; genus Micronycteris; species Micronycteris hirsuta. The sequence continues at coordinate 43,571 of PVJI01010497.1, forward strand.
TGCCAAAACACCAATTCAAAAGAGCATACGTATCATTATGTTCATAGCAGCATTGTTTACAATTGCCAAGACCTGGAAATAGTCTAAGTACTCATCAGTAGATGAGTGGATAAAAAAGCTGTGGTATGTTTACACAATGGAATACTACACAGCAGTAAAAAAGAAGGAAATCTTACCATTTACAACAGCATGGATGGACCTGGAGGGCATTATGCTATGTGAAATAAGGTATTCAGAGGAAGGCTAATGCCATATAATGTTACTCATATGTGGAATCTAATGAACAAAATAAACTAACAAAATAGAAACAGACTCAGAGAACACAGTGATAGCTATCAGAGGGGAGAGGGGTTGTGGGCCTGGGTGAAAAAGAAGGAATTAAGCAAAAACAAAAAAAACCTTTTAGACCCAGACAACAATATGGTGATTTCCAGAGAGAAAGATCAGTCAGGGGAAGAGGGTACAGAGGGCGTAAATGGTGAAGGAGACTGGACTTGGGGTCATAAACCCCCAATACAATATGAGATGATGTTTTATAGAACTGTACACTTAAAACCTATATAATTGTGTTAACTAATGTCATACCAATAAATTCAATTAAAAAACAAAACAAAACAAGGTTCTTCAGTGTCCTGCAAAGTTACACGTGACCTAGTCCCGTGACTTCTTTGATCCCATCTTTACCACAATTGCTTTTGCTTCCTGTGCTCCAACCACATTGGCCTCCTGTAGCCACAGCTCCTGTGCTTTAAAAGAAGGAAGGAGAGAGACTTGTTGGGGTAGAGGAACAACCAGCAGTCACTGCCACACTCATTCAAAATTTGAAATGACATAAAATAAAGCATGTTTGCAAATTCTTTGACACTCTTTCTATCAAGAAGAGGGTTTAATCCCTTCCCTTTAAATATAGATAGACTATAATCACTGCCTTAAACTCAATGCTGCAAAAGTGATGCAATATAACATCTAATGTTGGATTAAACAAGGCCATACAGCACCTAATGGCTTCTCTTGGGATGTTGACTTTCTGAACCTAGTCATCATGTCCTGAGGAAGAGCAGAAAGCATGTGGAGATCACACACAGGTGTTCTAGGTAAGAGGCACCACCCAGCACCAGCCTCCAGACGAGAGGTCAGCCTTCATGGGATTCCACCTTGTTTCTCAAGCTGTTGTTTGCAGCCAAGGCTTGCCCAAACTACAATTTCATGATCAAAATTGTCTTTAGGCCATTAAGTATGGGGTGGTTTATTTCCAGCAACAGAGAACTGGAACATCCTGTTTCTGTGCCATTTTGATTAAAATTTCTGTAAGTTATCTATTTCACTGCCTTCCTCCTTCCATACTTCATTTTTTTTACTCTTTCCTTATTTTCTGTTTTGTTCTTTCTCCCATTTTATTATCATGATAAGCATTTTCAATAAGCAATTCTACTAAGAGACATATTGTCCACACACATTTGAGAATTAGTTCTTGATGTTTTTATTATGTTGACACAGACTCACATTTCTACTTGTATATAAATTATTAAAAAAACCATTGTCACGCTGGGAGAAGGGGGCCACAAGGGGATTAAACAGTAATGGAAAAAATACAATGAAGATTAAATTTCAAAAAAATTTGTCACTATAAACATTTTTTGTGAAACTTCAATCTTAATTCTCCTACCAATCATATTTCACAGGCTGCTGATTGCCATTGGTCCACCTGACCTGTCTTTTCTTTCTCAATATAAAACACAATTATACTTTCTGTTAAATTACAAGAACAATATAGTAATTAGAAGTAAATATACCAAAACCTGTACTAACAGTCAACATTTTTCAATTAAATAAAGCAAGACTGATGCATAAAACATCAGGAATTTCTGTTTCAGCATCTTTCCTTGTGGATGTTTATGGGTTAGTACATCTCAGTTCCTTTGAGGCTCTCTTCATTTCCAAGTGAATGAGTCTTAGGATGTGAATCAAAAGAGGGTTAAGAAAGTCCACAAACACCTGAGCCAGAGTAATGCCTCTATTACGCTTGACCCTTCAACAAAGCAGGGGTTAGGGGCCAGCAACCCCCAACTCCACCCCACGCAGTCAAAAATCCACGTATAACTTTTGACTCCTCAAAACTTAACTACTGTTGATTGGAAGCCTTATCAATAACATAAACAGTAGATTAACACATATTTTGTACATATGTACTATACACTGTATTCTTAGGAAAAGTAAGCTAGAGAAAAGAAAATATTATTAAGAAAATCATAAAAAATGCAAACATATTTTATGCATTTATGACATACCTTTTTCTTAATTTTCTCAGTATTTGTAGGTCACACAATTTGCCAGTTTTTTCAAGTTGTTGCAAATCTCCAAAAATTTTTTCAATATATTGAAAAAAAAAAACCAATATATAAGTGGACTTGCACAATTCAAACCCATTTTGTCCAAGGGTCAACTGTATTGTGAAAGTCACCCAAAAGTGATGAAGTTGTGCTTGGACCTAAACTCTAAGTGATTTTTCCTTTTGGGGCCGTATACTACACGGAACTTAGCCCAGGTCTCTTACTGCCACTTCATATACTGAAGGAAATGAGGTTTACATGAATAGTGGAAAATTGTTCCTTTAAAAAAATTAAATTAACTTTCAGTTGAAGAGCAATAATTATAATCACCTTCTATATCTTTTTTTATTGTTCAGTTACAGTTGTCCTGACTTTTCCCCCATTGTTCTTCCCTGCCCTGCCCCCGCCTGACTCTCACAGTCAATCCCCTCTCTATTGTCTGTTCCCATGAGTCCTTTATTTGTGTTCCTTGGCTTGCCCCTTTTCCTTCTTTCCCCATTATTCCTTTCCCCTATCCCCTCTGGTCACTGTCAGTTTGTTCTTTATTTCCAAGTCTCTGGTTCTATTTTACTTATTTGTTTGTTTTATTGATTAGTTTCCATTTATAGGTGAGATCATTCGGTATTTGTTTTTCACCTTCTGGCTTCACTTAGCATAATACTCCCCAGGCCCATCCATGCTGTCACGAAGAGTAGGAGCTCCTGCTTTCTTTCTGCTGCATAGTATTCCATTGTGTAAATGTACCACAGTTTTTTATCCACTCATTTACTGATGGGCACTTAGGCTATTTCCAGCACTTGGCTATTGTAAATAACGTTGCTATGAACATTGGAAGAGCAATAGTTATAACCACCTTCTATATTTTTTCTTTAATTCATTTCTCATTTCAAGATGGCTTCTCCTTCACCATGCCATGAAACCACTTTAAGAACTAAGACCTTTAATTCATTAAATAGTCACCTGTATTCTGATGACTCCTACATTTAATCTTGGCAGTAACTCTGATCCCTAACCTAAATCCAACCACTCACTTTACATCATTCCTTGAATTTCTTATAAGCACATCAAGGGCAACAGGTCTAAAATTGAACTCATGACCTTCCTCACACCACAGACCTAACCCCTCCTCCAGGATTTCCTAGCTCAAGGAATGGCTCTGCCAATGCTGACAGTACCTGTTATCCAGGTCAGAAATCGGTATCTCCTACATCCAACACAATGCCTGCCTCATAGCTGGTACTTAGTATTTGTTGAATGATTATTGAATACTTTTATTAAAACCTCTGTTAAATCAGACTCTCAACTCCTTTATAGACCAAGAAATGAATGCTGGTTTATCTAACACCCACGCAGATCTTTACTGACTTTAAAAATCCAGGCTCTTTCCATCATGCCAAAGCTACCAGTATTTACTCCAACAGCTGAATGCCTTCTAAAATTCCCATCATTACTGTGCATCAACATGCAGTTAAATGAATGGATTGATTATAATTTTCTCTGCTCTACCAAATTTCTAGTTCTCATACTGTGCCTCATGAATGTGTCACTGTTGGAAAATGAACACTGTGTATTCAGGGCATTTAATGGCAAATTTGAGTGAAATGTTGATATCTTGATAGGAAAGATTTCTCTGAGCTCTACTAAGCATTTTTGAAAGCAAATTTTTTCAGCAGACTAAAATTACATGCAAAATTATCTAAACTATTCACATATAATAGGCAGTCACATTTTGTAGCAGATGAAGCTTTCAAAATGTAGGAAACAAAGCTGAATAATATCAACCTCTGGTTTAATTACCTCCAAGTCTCTGTTCATGGCTAAAGGCATGAAATGCAAACAATTACAGTACACAATAGTGTGAGGCATCAGGCAGCAAGAGAGGACACCATCATAGCCCTGACTGAGCATAAAGGGCAGTTGCTGTATTTTATGTATTTTAGAGACCTGCTAAGTATGTGATAAAAGACGCATTATTTCTAGATTTAGCCCATTATTTTACTTTTTAAAAATTCAATTATTTATTTATTTATATTTAGAAACAAAACCAATTATTGTATTCTAGGTTATTATTTTGCATGTGGATATCATTATTGCTTTCTAGAATTACATTTTTTAAAGTATATTTTATTGATTATGCTATTACAGTTGCCCCATTTTTTTCTCCCCTTTAAACCCCTCTGCCCTGCACCCCGCCTCCCTCCAGCATTCCCCACCCCTCTGCTTAGTTCACATCCATGGGTCATACATATGAGTTCTTCACCTTCTCCATTTCCTATACTATTTTTAACCTCCTCCTGTTTATTTTTTACCCACCAACTAAGGCTCTGTATTCCCTGTACGTTTTCTCCCATTATTCCCCCTCCCCATTCTGGCTGATAACCATCCATGTGATCACCAATTCTATGATTCTGTTCCTGTTCTAGTTATTGCCTTAGTTTTAGTTTTTTTATGTTCAGTTATTGATAGTTATGTTTGTTTTCATTTTACTGTTCATAGTTTTGATCTTCTTTTTCTTAGATAAGTCTCTTTAACATTTCATATAAGGGCTTGGTGATGATGAACTCCTTTTACTTGACCTTATCCGGGAAGCATTTTATCTGCCCTTCCATTCTAAATGATAGCTTTGCTGGATAGAGTAATCTATATTGTAGGTCCTTGCTTTTCATGACTTTGAACTTCTTTCCAGGCCCTTCTTGCCTGTAAGGTTTCTTTTGAGAGACCAGCTGACACTCCTTTGTAGGTAACTGTCTCCTTTTCTCTTGCTGCTTTTAAGATTCTCTCCTTACCTTTAATCTTAGGTAATGTAATTATGATGTGCCTTGCTGTGTGCTTCCCTGGGTCCAACTTCTTTGGGACTCTCTGAGCTTCCTGGATTCCCTGGAAGCCTATGTCCTTTGCCAGATTGGGGAAGTCTTCCTTCATCATTTTTTCAAATAAGTTTTCAATTTCTTGCTCTTCCTCTTCTCCTTCTGGCACCTCTATGATTCAGATGTTGCAATGTTTAAAGTTGTCCCAGAGATTCCTAAGCCTCTCCTCATTTTTCTGAATTCTTGTTTCTTCATTCTTTTCCAATTGAGTGATTATTTCTTCCTTTTGTTCCAAAACACTGGTTTGAGTCCCAGTTTCCTTTCCTCCACTGTTGGTTCTCTGTATATTTTATTTCATTTTTCATAGCCTTCACTCTTTCTTCTATTTTGTGACCATACTCAGCCATTTCTGTGGGCATCCTGATTACCAGTGTTTTGAACTGTGTATCCCATAGGATGGCTATCTCTTCATGGCTTAATTCTTTTTCTGGAGCTTTGATCTGTTCTTTCATTTGGGCCATATTTCTTTGTCTAGGTGCACCTGTTACATTATAAGAGACAGAGCCTTAGGTGTCCACAGGGGTGGGGGGTGACAATCCACTTCAATACATTGTGGCGCTATATGTGGGGGAGGGAACTTCCCTCACTTCCCACAAGCAGATTATGCCCTTTCAGGTGCTGATACCCAGGTGGGTGGACCTGTGCATGTTCTAGGATCCTGTGGGCCCCTCTAACAGACCCTTCTGTGAGACTGGAAGTTTCTCCTGCCACCATAACCCCGGCAGGTTTTTACAGTCAGAGGTTTTGAGGCTTTAGTTTCCTGTGCTGGAACCCTGGGTTGAACGGTCTCTCTCCCCACTTGTTCCTCCCTGTTCATTTGCACACAAATGTGGGATATTCTGGTCTGCCAGCTGCTGCCTTGTCACATGTCCTCGCTGACCCAGCTTCCTGTCTCCACCCCTCCTACCTATCTGGATGAATGTTTCTTTAACTCCTTGATTGTTGGACTTCCATATACTTTGATTTTCTGGCTAATCTTGTTTTTTGTTTTTAAATTGGTTGTTATCCTTCTTTCGGTTGTGCGAGGAAGCACTTATCTACCTACACCTCTGTCATGGCCCAACTACTTTTCTTTGTGTAGTACAAAGTAGAGTAGGGCAGACTTTGGAGGGATTAAGGAAGCTTCTTCTTACTGAGCTTTCATGTCCCAGACCACCTTAATTACATTAAACAGTTGTTGGTTAACTATAATAAATCCACTGGAGGTGCACCACTAACTGTCTAGCCATCATACTTTGAGGGCAAACAATGTTTCTCAGTCACCTATTCTCTGAGTCAATCATTCTCAGCTGATGCTTTTGACTGACTATTCAACAAGATTCTGAACAATAAGTAATGAAATCTGCATGTGGATTAGAACCCAGTAAGATAATCCTTCCATTCTAAAAATAAAAATACAGCCTTGACTGGTGGCTCAGTGGGCTGGGCATTGTCCCACAAATGAGAGGTCACAGGTTCAATACTTGGTCAGGGCACATGCCTAGGTTGCAGGTGTGCTAGAGACAACTGATGTTTTTATCTTTTTCTCCCTCTCTGCCCCTCTAAGGTACATAAATTTTAAAAAAATCTTTAATAAAAATAAAAATACAAGGCATTGTATCCATTTAAATAATTCCAAAATTTTAAACAAGAAATAATTTTCATAGGCACAGTTTGGTCAGAGTACCTTGTTTTTTTAGTTGTAAAGTTAACACATTCTCTCACTTAGCTTCCTTCTAGGCCACAAATATTGATAAATATTTCATGATAAGAACAATAGCTAACATTTATTAAGCACTTATATGTGACAGGTACTTTATTCAGTTTCTCAACCTCGGCAGTATTGACACCTTGGACCTGATAATTGTTGTGGGATATTCATCTAGTATGGTTAGCAGCATCCCAGGCCTTCACCCTCCCCTAGTTGTGACAAAACGTCTCCAGAAACTGTAATCATTCCCTGAAGGGCAAAACTGTCCCTAGTTGAGAACTATTGTCTTAAATGTATAATTAATTAATCCTCTACACCAGGAGTGTCAAACTCATTTTCACCAGGGGCCACATCAGCCTCACAGTTGCCTCCAAAGGGCAGAATGTAATTTTAGGACTGTATAAATGTAACCACTCCTTAACTAGGGGCAAGGAGCTCGGCGCCGCTGCCGGGTAGAAACAAGGTGCCAGGCCAGATAAAATAAGGTGGAGGGCTGGATTTGGCCCGAGGGCCTTGTGTTTGCCACCTGTGCTCTAAACAACTCCTAAAAGTAATTCTACTCTCCACTGTACAGGTGAGAAAACTGGCACAGAGATTCAACAAGTTGCCTAAAGTTACACAGCTTGTAGAGATACAGCCGTTATTTGATCCCAGATAGTCTTACTCTCGAGCCCTCTCTGAACCGCTGCCATAGGGACTTGACCCTTTTCTGACTTTAGGGCTTAATGAGGAGAGGCTAGCTGGCTCACAATTCCTTCTGGAGTGATTGAAAAGGAACTGCTTCAGTAATGAATTCGGGGGTTGAAACTGACATGAAAGAAGGAAGAAGAGGTAATATGTCCACCTGACTATGTATACCTGGGTCGTGGTAATTGAAAGAAGACATTTAAAAAATGGAGGATTAGCCACATACAAAAAAAAAATCTCAAAACCCACAGCTTGGTAACCTTCTCCTACCACCTAAAGCACTTTTAGCTAAGTAGAATAGATGCTACGTGTAATGTAAGAACTTCCTTTTTTTAATGAAAATATCTGGCCCACCAACCAGCATAATTCTCGTCATTCTACTCCGTCCTGTAATTGGAGATTTATACCTTTCAATTACAGGATTCATTTGCAGATGACCCTTGTAAAATGCTAATATCCATATTAAGCTTGGTTAGTCTTCATTTAAATAAATTAATCAAATTAGTGAGTCACTTAGCAAGTCATTAGAAGGTAAATTACAAAACAAGAAATTTCTGATTGATGGCCCAGTCAGGGGCAGAGAAAATCTGGTTACAAGGTATTTTGCAGCGCAGCTCAGTGTGGGGCATACAGGATAGGCATCGTGCTAGGCAGTGGACAGTTGGCCAACAGTTAAGGTGAAGCCATGGAGAGTCACAACAAACTGCCTCCTTTCTGTTCTCCCTTGTTCCCTATTTGACATTATCTTCCCTCTCTGATACTCTAGAGTTCTCCCCTTAAAATGCAGACTGGTCCCAGCTTATCCAAAAAGGCTACACAGCAGGCCTACCACTTTATAGCAAACGATGAGGGCTGAAACTTCCCTAAGTGGCATTGTTCTTCCTGAAATCAGCTACCCAAACTGTCAATCAAGCGTGAATGAATCTGACTTTGTTGAAAATGGCAGTTTTATTCAATGATCTAAGGATTTGCAAATCAGATTAACACCCAGAGTGTTCTAAAGAGAAAAACAGAATTCTTAATAGTAAAAAGTACATTCTTGAGAAAAAAAATCAGTACTGTATTCTTAGCTTCTGGATTGGTCTGAGATGGTAATCTTTGTATGGTTATCTAGATAATGCATGTCAAGTGATCTGGGTAACGGGTCAGGTGGTCTGGACACACGAACATTCTTCCCTACATTCTTCAGAGGTTTAGCTATAGGATATACATACAGGTATTGATGTACAACTGAAAAGTTCAAAAATTTACGTTCCCAGGCCAGTTAAAGCAAGCATACGATTACTTCCTCAGCCTCAACCTACTTCATTTTAGTCATTTATCAGCTTGACTATACCGACTCCATTTTTTTCTTACTCTTTCCTCGTTACTGTAATGATACATGAATTTCTATGTGCAGGAAACCTAAGTGTGAATTTGCAATGCACATGGCTTCCCCTGGATGCTGGCTTCTGTAAACACAAAATTTTACCATCTTCTGTGGGACAAGAGACTCAGGGTGAGGGAACTCTATCACCCTTTGTGGATGCCATCCTTTGCTCAAGAAATTCTTCCCTTGCTGTCACATACAGGAAGACAAAAGGAATTCCAGTCTTCTCGCACTACTTATTACCTCTAAATAAATGCAAGTTGACAACTACTTGTTTGCTTTGATCCAGAAAGTGTTACATAATCACACTGTTAAAAGGCTTCCTATTTGGGAGTGCCCAGTGTGAGAATTTCTCTTCAAGAGATGCCATCGAAATTTAAACTAGTCTCTGTAACTGCGCATTTTAAATCTGTTCAAAACAATTTTCAATTATTCAAATGCTAACAGAAATCTTCCTTAAAAATATGAACAGACAAGAAATCAGACTCAAGGTTACACTGATATAACAGAAAACATTTTTATTGTGGAACTGTAAAGGTCAATGGTTAGAAAAAAGAAAACCATCACGTGGATTACAAAGTTAGGTTGGGTGGTTTAATTGCAAGAATGACCAGATGAACCTCATACACTAGTTATCAAGTAGGCTTAGGGTGGAAAATTGGCCTATTTTTAATCAAACTACCTTGCCTTTTGAGAGAAGCAGAATGAAAAATAAGCATATACAAACTTGGATTAAAAAAAAGGCTTCTATTTATTATTTTTTGCAACTATGATCTTTTAAAACAGGGGCCTTAGGAAAATCTGCTTTGGCAAGCAACTGCAAAGGCTCCTGTGGAGAGGAAGTGGAAAGACTGGGCTTATATACAAGGGCTGCTGGCACCTTCAAAGCACAGGGGATAGTTCACAGCAAAATGTAGTCCTAAGTAAATGGGTTTCAGGCAATTTCAGTGTTAAGATAACATCATTAAGAGTAGAACAGATTGTGCTCAAACCCTGCTGTTTATAATTAACACGTTGCTTCCAAATACTCCAGGGTCTCTGGTAAATAGTCTTCTGCTCACATCCACCCAGACCAATCAGAGTATTTTCATCAGATTCCATGCTGGGCCAGCACCTGTCTGGACAAATCCAATAGAGCCAAAGAACTCCTCTCCCTGGCCAGCTAAGTAGTTGGATGAACACAGCTTGGCTTAGTCATTGTCACAGTGTCCATATGGCTTTGAAGCTTGTTTTCACAAGAAATCATACAAGTATTTTATTATGTCAAAGTTCACCGTCCTATAAACAAAAACAGACAATAGGTTAGCATCTTCACCCCTCACACTGCTCAGCTTTGTATGGATGACTCTGGGAAGCACAGGCAAAATAATTCACAATGAATGGTAAAGAATTCTATAGTGCTGTCAAAAGCACCATGATAAGACTGACACTAATTTTTCAAAATTTAACTAAGAGTTTCTTTAAAAAGTTTATTTTCCCACTAAAAGTCTGTTTCTCTAAAAAGAACAAAGTTATTAGAACTATTCAACATTGTGTATTTCAATTATACTACAGAAAGTTTAGATTTCATCTGAAAGCTATTTGCTTTTTGTCTAGTAACCAGAATAAAGTAATTAGAGATGCAAAAGTATTTAAATCCTTGCTTTTGAACACTGTTTATCTTCCAAAACACCTGTTTTATCATTACAGAATGCATAGCTCATCTGTCCTCATTTGAAGTTTTCATTCTTTTCAGTCTTTTAACACTGGCTGACCTGTGTATGTATTGTAACTAAATCTGTGTGATCCAAGAATACGATACAACAGATTGATGTGAATGTATATTTTTGTACTCTGATAGCAGGCAGAATAAAATAGCAGGGCGAGAAAGACATATAATTATTTTCTTTTCTCCAAACTCATTTTTCACTATAAATATTCAGACTTGGATGTTTATTATTTGAATAAATGGTCAAAATAATTAGATATAATGATCTAGCAATAAGTATAAAATTAAAGCTTTAAAGTATTCAATTCTGCAAAAATAATCATCCATGTGAGAACAGCCTTTTAAAGATTCACTAATTGCATCCTCTTATTTATTAAACCATGATCAATTAATGTTTTTGTCTATCATTCTGTAATATACTTTCTAAAAACGTTTCTAAGCAAATGACTGACATCTCAAGTATTTTAAAAATTTGGAATGTGGAATTATAGATACTGCTTATGAAAACACATTTAAAAATAGCTGAAATGAGATGCTAGGGCTATTGTGGTACCTAACAGCGGACTGAAAAATACCTTAATTGTTTCATTACAACTGTGTCTCTCTGAAGAATACTTAACCTTTCCAGATGTATACAACACTGCCAAAACAATCCTATTATCACCAGAAGTAATAAAACAACTAAAAATAGGCACCGAAATTTTTTTAAAAATCTTATTTCAGGCATAAAAACATAAAAGGTATAGTTATATATCATAAAAGCTATTTTATTTTTATGTGTTTTTCTTTCACTGAACTCTGGGACACTCCCACACCCCCGCCAAATGTACCATCAACAAGATACCACTAACAAATCACTTTAAAAAATAATCATGATATTGTTTGGAAAAAAAACTTTTTTAGAAGATCTTAGAAGAAAACAAACATAGTAGGCTATTTTTAACCACAAACAAAAAGGGAAGTGAAATTTGTACATCTCTCCAGGCACATTTCCCCATAATGACTTTGGGTTTTAAGGTTATAAACCTAAAGTGACAAGGTAAAGTGAACTTACTCTTAACTTTGAATGTTATTTCTTGGCATTGGGTGAAAAAAATAGTTTAGAAGAAACTAAGATTAAAATAATTAAAATTCCAATATTATGGGATTAGAAGACATTATTTGATAGAACATTGCACAGCCGTACAAAATGATCAATATGAGAGATACCCACAATATTAAGAGGGGAAGTGAGAACAGAGAATTGCACCTATGTTGTGACAACTAAGAGGAAATATTTATATAATGAACTAAAACTACAAGAGAATATAAACAAATGAAAATACTATGATGCTAGTGGCAGGACTCCTTTACTTTATTCAGTAATCTATTTGTGTAACTATAGCATAGTTTGTGCAATAAAAATTTCCTTTAATGGAATGAATGAATTGACTTAAAAACACTAAGCAATTTAGATGGGACTTCTGGCCAACATGGAGGCGTAGGTGGACGCACTGTGCCTCCTTGCACAACCAAAAGAGGAAAAAAAGCAATTTAGAGGGCAAGGGCAGCCAGATCTGACAGAAAACTGAACTGAGTGAAAGTCCAACAACCAAGGAGTTAAAGAAGACACGTTCATCCAGACCAGGGCGGAGCCGGGTGGAGGGTGCTCGGTGAGACATGGTTTTTGTAGCGGTGCCGCCTGAAGCGGCCCGTGGTGGGTGCGCCTAGCCAAAGTGCGGCAGGCACACTCTGCGAGACTGGGGCTGAGACTGGTGGACTGGGCGGTCCCTCATTAGCGCGTGGATAGACCAGGAGGAAAAGCTGCGGGGCGGAACAGACTGCTTGGCCCACCAACGCAGGGAAATAAAGCCTCAAACCACTGATTGAGGACACCTGTCGGGGTTGAGGCCGCGGCAGGAGGAACCCCAAGCCTCACAGGAGAGTTTGTTGGGGAGGCCCACGGGGACTCGGAACTGTGCAGGCTTGCGACTCACCCCGGAGCCAGCAAGGAGGGGATCAACTTGCTTGTGGGCAGCTGGGGAGGTTCAGAGAGAGGAGCAAGCGCCATTGTTCTCTCAGGCCCCGCCCCCACACGCAGCATCACACAGTATTCCAGCATATATGAAGATTGGTGATGAAGATTACAGGGGAAATTAAACGATCAGACGCCTGACACAGACAGGAGGACCAGGGGAGCAGGCCTGACCGGACACTTTTAAAGCCAGCCAGCAGTTTTTTTTTTTTTTGTTTGTTTGTTTTATTTGCTTGTTTGTTTGTTTTCCCCACCCTACTTCCTATCTGTCCTTCTTTATTTTTTTAATTACTTCTTCCTTCCTTTCATTTAGTATTCCTAGTTTTCTCCTCTTATTTCTTATTTTTTTATTTTCATTTTTTATTTTCATTTTAATATTTTTTATTTTTTACTTCTTATCTTTTTACTTTATTTTTTTTTCTTTCCTTTCTCGTTCTTCCTTCCCCTCTTCTTTATCCACAGGTGAGACATTAAAACCTGGAGTTGAAAAGAGAACAGAGCTAGACCCAGACAAGGGTCAGCCCTAAAAACAGAGACAGTGACACAAAATTAACTTCGCTACTCCAGAGAACTTGACAGATCAATTTAAGAAACAGAGGCTAGCAAGAAGAGTCTCACAAACAATGGGAAGACAAAGAAACAATTCCCAAATGAAAGGAAAGGAGGAAGCCCCAGAAAGAATGATAAATGAAACAGAGGCAAGCCAACTATCAGATAGTGACTTCAAAGCATTGGTTATCAGGAAGTTCAAGAAGCTTGATGAGCTTGCAGAGAATTTCCAGAAACTACAGGAAACTATAATGAACTCACTGAAAACTATGTCAACATGAAAAAGGAAACAGAAACTATCCACAAGGGCCAAGAGGAAATGAAGAATACAATAGAAGGAATCAAAAGCAGGCTTGATGAAGCAGAGGACCGGATCAGCGAGCTGGAAGACAAGGTAGAAAAAATCACCCAAAAAGAGCAGGAACAGGAAAAGAGACTCAGAAAGAATGAAGAGGTATTAAGGGAAATGCAGGACAACGTGAAACGTAATAATATCTGTATTATAGGGATACCAGAAGGAAAAGAAGAAGAGCAAGGGATAGAAAATGTGTTTGAAAAAGTAATGATGGAAAACTTCCCTAATCTGATGAAAGAAAGTCACACAAATCCAGGAAACACAGAGAGTTCCAATCAAAAGGAACACAAACAGGCCCACTTCAAGACACATCATAATTAAAATGGCAAAATTCCAAGACAAAGAGAGAATCTTAAAGGAAGTGAGACAGAGACAGGAAGTAACATACAAGGGAGCCCCGATAAGGTTAGCAGCTGACTTCTCAATGGAAACGCTCCAAGCCAGAAGAGAATGGCAAGAAATACTCCAAGTAATGAGAACCAGAGGCCTACAACCAAGGCTACTGTACCTAGCAAGGCTCTCAATTAAGATACATGGCCAAATAAGGAGCTTCCCAGACAAAAGAACTCTAAAAGAACACACCTACACCAAACCAGCTCTGCAAGAGATGCTAAACGGACTGCTTTAAGTAAAGGAAAGAAAAGAGAGAGAGAAAGGAACACACATACCAAAAAAAAAAAAAAAAAAAAAAAAAAAAAAAAAAAAAAAAAAAAAAAAAACAAAAAAAAAAAAAAAAAAAAAAAAAAAAGGCAATGAATAAGTACGTATCGATAATAACCTTAAACGTAAATGGATTAAAAGCTCCAATTAAAAGACACAGAATAGCTGAATGGATAAGAAAACACGATCCACACATAAGACCCACCTCAGGACAAAAGACTTACACAGACTGAAAGTGAAGGGCTGGAAACAAATTTTCCAAGCAAATGGACAGGAAAAAAAGGCTGGGGTAGCAATACTTATATCAGACAAAATAGACTTCAAAAAAAGGGCCATAAAGAGAGACCCAGAAGGACACTTCATAATACTCAAGGGAAGAATCCACCAAGACGACATAAATATTGTAAATATATATGCACCCAATACAGGAGCACCCAAATACATAAAGAAAATCTTGGAGGACTTCAAGAAAGATACTGATAGCAACACAATTATAGTAGGGGACTTCAACACTCCAACTGTCAAAAATGGACAGATCTTCCAAACAAAATATCAGCAAAGATATTGTGGCATTGAACAAAACTCTAGATGAAATGGACTTAACTGATACATATAGAGCCTTTCACCCCACAGAAGTTAAATACACATTCTTTTCAAATGCACATGGAACATTTTAAAAAATAGACCATATGATAGGACAAAAAACAAGCCTCAACAAATTCAAGAAAATTGAAATCATACCAAGTATTTTCCCTGACCACAAGGGACTGAAATTAGAAACCAACCCAAAGGAAAAAACCCCCACTCAAAATCGTGGAGATTGAATAGCATGCTATTAAACAATAAATGGGTCAAAGATGAGATTAGGGATGAAATCAAAAAGTTCTTTGAAACAAATGAAAATGAACTGACAACAACCCAAAACTTGTGGGACACAGCAAAGGCAGTCCTGAGAGCGAAGTTCATAGCGATACAGGCCTACCTAAAAAAAATAGAAACAGTTCACACAAACAACTTAACCCTACGCCTACAAGAACTCGAGGAACAACAACAAAGACAACCCAGAGCAAGTAGAAGGAAGGAAATAACCAAGATCAGAGCAGAATTAAATGACATAGAGACTAAAAAAACAATTCTAAGGACCAATGAATCGAGGAGCTGGTTCTTTGAAAAGATAAACAAAATCGACAAGCCTTTAAGCAGGCTCGTCAAGAAAAAAAGAGGACCCAAATAAACTCAATCAGAAATGAAAGAGGAGATATTACAACTGATGCCACAGAAATACAAAGGATTATAAGTCACTACTATGAAGGACTGTATGCCAAGAAATATGAAAACCTAGGAGAAATGGACGAATTTCTAGAAAAATATAATCTTCCAAAATTCAATAAAGAAGAAGCAGAAAGCCTGAACCGACCAATAACAGCGGATGAAATTAAAGCAGTAATCAAAAAACTCCTGACACACAAAAGCCCTGGACCAGATGGTTTCACAGGAGAATTCTACAAAGCATTTAAGGAAGAGCTAACCCCTATCCTTCACAGACTATTCCAAAAAATCCAAAATGATGGATTACTCCCAAACTCTTTTTATGATGCCAGCATCAACCTAATCCCAAACCAGAAAAAGACATAACAAAGAAAGAAAACTTCAGGCCAATATCGCTGATGAATATTGATGCTAAAATCCTCAACAAAATATTAGCAAACGGCATCCAGCAATACATTAAAAAGATCATATACCATGACCAAGTGGGATTCATTCCAGGGATGCAAGGATGGTACAATATTCGCAAAACAATAAATGTAATACATCACATAAACCAAAGCAAAGACAAAAATCACATGATCATATCAATAGATGCAGAAAAAGCATTAGATAAGGTACAGCATCCATTTATGATAAAAACACTTAGCAAAGTGGGAATAGAGGGAGCATTCCTCAACATAATAAAGGCCATATATGAGAAACCTACAGCCAACATTATACTCAATGGACAAAAACTAAAATCTTTCCCACTAAGATCAGGAACAAGAAGAGGCTGTCCACTATCACCACTTCTATTCAACATAGTATTGGAAGTTTTAGCTACAGCAATCAGACAAGAAAAGGAAATAAAAGGCATCCAAATTGGAATGGAGGAATCAAAACTGTCATTGTTTGCAGATGACATGATAGTGTACTTAGAAAATCCTATAGACTCTGCCAAAAAACTACTCGATCTAATAATTGAATTCGGCAAAACAGC
>PVJI01010498.1:0-60074 GCA_004026765.1 Micronycteris hirsuta
GAATGGTTAGTTTTGCCTTGGGTTTTTTTTTTTTTTTTTTTTTCCTCCCTTGCCAAGGGTACCCTGTAGCAGCTGCACTTTCTATTATTGCAAAAGGGGAACGCCCTGGTTAAACGGAAAACCCAAAGGTTCCGAATCCAGGGACAATGGAAACAGACCGATTTATGGATCTGGGGGTGGAAGCAAGAATGGAGGGAAGAAAGCGAGAGAGGAAGCGACCAAGACAAAAAAAAAAAAAAAAGTTGAGTGTAGCCATGTCTTCAGGATGCCAAAAGAACACCGAATTGAAAAGTGAAAAATGTGGATGCCTTCAAACATCTGGTGTGACGCAGACAGAACACCTGGGAGAGTGGCTGCCCTTTTAGCTTTTTTTCTGGACAAATCTTCAGGCGTCCTATGGGGCCCAGATGTGTCCCAGAAAGAGTCCAGCTGAAAATAAGTTTGCTGGCTATTCAGTGGTACAACCCTAGCGTAGCTATGTTTTGTTTGGGAGACTTCGGACTTATCTGTGGGAGGCACTGGGAGAATGGTGCGAGAGGAGATGTGGGGTGGAGCCCACGCCCAGGCTACCCTACCCCAGTGGGGAAGCTGTTTTGTAACGCAGTCCAGAGTCCAAGGATTTACTGTGGGGCGAATGACTGGCCGGGAACTTTATATCTGAGGACCCCCTCCTGATCACAGAGGGTCAGCATCCCACCCTCAGTGCCCAGGGAAGAATGGAGAGGGGCCACGGATGTGCACCAAGGGCAGGACCGTCACTACCTGTTGACCGCTCTATCTCCAGCACCTGGCACAGGACCTGGGCACTTGGTAGGGTCGCAGGAATACCCGTTGAATGGTGGGGTGAGAGGCGTTGGATAGTAGAAATTGAGAGAGCTAGCAGCAAGGTGTGGTAGGCAGAGCTGGTCAGACCTGGCTTGGACCTGCATCCTGCCTCACGGCATCCACCACCACCCCGTGCGGCAGGGACGTCCCGGTGTTTCATTTTTCTTCACACCCCCTAACGACAGACATCGTTCTTAACATGTATTGATTAGAAAGTGATTGGAAGATGAGGAAAGAAACATCTCCAGTTTAGGGGTAGAACAGCAGCTCAGGAATGAATCTGGGTTGGGGTTTGCACCTCAGTAGAAAGTCCGAAGTACTGTTCCCCCAAAGGAAACACCTGGAGGTGTGTTATTACAAATGGACCTGCCATGAGGCTGATCAGTGGTGTTACCCTCACTCGGGAGCTGCCCTTGGAAACACCCTATCGGAGGTCTACATGCTCGAGCTCACTGAATTCTTAGCCGCCCAGTGGAGTAAGGATGACTAACTCTGATTCAGAGATGAGGAAAGTCAGTCTCTGTGGGGGCAGATGCTGATATCCCACAGATAGGAAGTCAAAAAGCCAGGTTCAGTCCCAGACAAGTCTAGACTTCTGGGGTCTGGATATGAGGGGGTCCTTGAGCCCCTGGAAGTGGTGTGCACACTCCACCCCCTCAACTTTGCATGTCAGTGCATTTTTCCAGGAGAGAGCCCAGCAGTCTTGTGAGTTCCTAGAGTGGCCGGTGAGCGCGAAGCAGGCCGAACTGTCTCACTGCCCCACACTAGGGAATGCCTGCGTCCAGAGAATGGAAGGGGCTTGCTCAGCCGCAAAACAGCGGTGCAGTCGTTTGTGCTGACTCAGCAGATATTCACTAGGCACTTGCTCGTGCAAGGCATTAGGAACGGGTTTGGAAATGCATGCATTCACGCTCCCATCCAGTTGTCTATCCCCCTTCCGTCCATTGCACAAATAGGTATGGCGTGCCTTCTCCATGTCGCATGGTATTAGAGAGCAGAGACTTTGGATTCTGATCCTACCTAAATGCACTGTTATTCAGCTACATAAGGCTTTGGCAAGCTTATTAACCTCTCTGAGTCTCCTTTCTGTCCTCCGTAAAATGGGGATAATAACAGGACCCATCTCATAGGGTGGTTGTGAAGAGTAAATGTGTTATCTCATCGAGAGTACTTAAAACACTATGTGTTGTTTTTACTGCTATTGTTGGTTTTAATACTGTTTTTTGTTACTAGGTATGAATCGGGTTCTGGAAATGCCCTGCCTTCATGGAATTTATGCAAATTTAGGCTGGGGAGGAAGGAAGATAATTTAAATAACGATAACTCTTATTTCTTGAGTGTTTCTTTGCTCCAAGCTCTGGACTAACATACATTCTCCCATTTCATTCTCAACAATTTTCTGTGTAGAAAAATGCTATTATGACCCTTTCCGTTTTGCAGACAAAGAAACTGAGCTCAGAAAGATCAAAGTGTTTGTTTAGAACTCCATGGCCAAGGTCCTCACCATGGCAGTCCCCCTCTTTGCAGCATAGTGGAGTCCGGGGCTTACAGCCCTAGGACACGTGATTCTTGGGGCCTTCGCCCGCACGGCTGTCCCTGCCTTTAGCGGCCGGGCAGCCGGTCCTGGCCTCATGGCTCTCTCTCCTCCTGTCTTAGCAGATGAAGAGTGCTCCACCGCAGACCACCCCTACAAGAAGCCCTACATGGACACGTCGCCCAGCGAGGAGGACCCGTTCTACCGTCCCAGCTACCCCCAGCAGCAGGGCCTGAGCGCTTCCTACAGGACAGAGTCAGCCCAGCGGCAGGCCTGCATGTACGCCAGCTCCGCGCCGCCCAGCGAGCCGGTGCCCAGCCTGGAGGACATCAGCTGCAACACGTGGCCCAGCATGCCTTCCTACAGCAGCTGCACGGTCACCACCGTGCAGCCCATGGACAGGCTGCCCTACCAACACTTCTCGGCTCACTTCACCTCGGGGCCCCTGGTCCCACGGCTGGCTGGCATCGCCAACCACGGCTCCCCACAGCTCGGAGAGGGAATGTTCCAGCACCAGACCTCCGTGGCCCACCAGCCTGTGGTCAGGCAGTGTGGGCCTCAGACTGGCCTGCAGTCCCCTGGCAGCCTTCAGCCATCTGAGTTCCTCTACTCCCATGGCGTGCCGAGGACCCTGTCCCCACACCAGTACCACTCTGTGCACGGGGTTGGCATGGTGCCAGAGTGGAGCGAGAATAGCTAAAGGGAGGCGCGCTTCCTCACAGATGTGAGAGAGAGAGAGGGAGAGGGCGGGGAGGGAGAGAGAGAGAGAGGGAGAGCGCACGGGAGAGAGGGAGAGAGACAGCAGCAGAGAGAACCCCACGGACAAGACTCTCCATTTTACCCCATGTTCGCGTCTGCACTCGAGACCCCCCCAGACGCTGATCTAATCAGTAGCCCGAAACCACAATTCAAAAAATGTGACTTTGTTGTTTCATCTCAAAACTTGAAAACAAAACAAAAAATGAAAAAAGATGAGTCCCATCCCCGCCACGGCCACCTCCCAGCAACGGGCCACATTCGCGCCACGCCAGAGGTCCTCCCCGATTCCTTCCTTTGGTCTCCAGAAAGTCTTGCCTCATCGAGTGTTTTAGCCTGACATGGAGTGGGAGTCTTTTCCTGTCTTGGTGTTAATGTTGACATTGTTATATAATAAATAATAATATATTTTTTCTTTCAACTTTCTTAATGGGACCCAGTCCCTTATTTTGGGGGAGGTCTGAGGCAAGTATGTTTCCAAATCTATACTTGTGGGGTCCCCTTCCTATAAACCACCCCTAAAATCTAAATCTGCCACCTTCCCCTTGACTAAGAAATGACCTACCTCTGCCACATGCTATTTCTGAAAAGGTCCCCTATGTGCCTAGCTTTTCTCTGATTGTGTCCTACCTTCCCCAGCGTCACGGAGCCCAGTTTGATTTCTGGGGGAGTCAGGATAACCTGGGACTCCACGCGGCGCCGTATCTTACTCCGCGCTCCCGTCTTCCCAGCTCGGGGTCTTTCCAAGTCATCTGTCGCTAAAGCGTGGCCTATAGCTTCCTGGGCCGGAAAGCTTGCTTTGAAAAACTTAAAAAGCCCTGGTCTACATGCGGGCAGAACTGTGATAAGCAAGGGGCAAGCCCTGTGCTGACAAGAGTGGCGAAAAAGCCAAAATAAATATTCGTCCTGATAAAAAACAAAGCCAGCCCCAGCCTCCGAATCTCTTGAGGACCCAACTGGATGCAAAAGCAAAACCCACAATTCCTCACGAAGAGGCAAGACGTGCTCACCGGTCAGTTCTCTCCAAGGAAATCACACCACATGCCGACACCGAACTGTGGTTATGGAAAGCAGAAAACAGTATTAAAAAAAAGTGTTGTAAGTAAAACGTTATTGCAGGGTTCTTCAGATGTAATATTTTACTGGTACTATTTATTTATAAATAGGAGTTCTAATTAAGTAATAACATGAAATCCAGCATGGGAGCTGGCCAAGAGCTTTTAATTTTATTGATACTCAAAACCAAGTTTGCGTTCTTTTTTTTTTTTTTCCTTTCGAATGTGCTTTGCTTTCTTGATTAAAAAAAAAAAATCTTTTTTAACTGACCCTAATAAAAAGAACAGGGTAATATGAGAGGCCGAGTGTGTCCAAGTACGTGAGAGTGTGTGAGTGTGTCTGTATGTGTCTTCAAGCGATTTTGTCTTTTTATGTTGCTAAGGGGGGAGGGTGAGAACTAAGTACTCATTTCGTATATTTGTGTGCCAAGTAATGCCTAATAAATACTATGTGCTTAAAAAAGTACAAGGGACTTGAACACCCATTTTTTTTCCTGTTCTTTCTACTGACTGCATAGAAGGGAACTTATGTAGAGGAAGTAACAAGAAGTTGTCTTATAGGTGAATTTTTTATCCCATTTGCCCTCTCTTGCTCATTTCAAGGTATTTAGAATCCCTTGAACTTGAGTGTGATGGAGCTGAATCTATGTATCCACTGGCTTATATCCCTGGAATGAAGTTATTCATTTTCATTGAGTTTGTGTCAACATTGGAAGAGAAAAACCATCAGGAATTCCAACTGATCAATAAATGGTATCTGCCATGCTCTAGGTAATACCCAATACTTGGTTTTCTGAAGGATCTCTCTCTTTGAATTCATCGCCAGAGCTGAGTATCTTGCAGGTCCCAATGCACGCAACTTTACGACTGTCACTGGATATTTACTTAAAACCCACAAATTTAGGGTTTGTGAATCGGTTCTATATGGCATATACGGGGCAGTACAGAGCAGCAAATTGGTGAGTAAATTAGTCCTGCAAAATGTTTTTAATCTCAGTTGTCCAGAATGTCACATCCCTTTGAAAAAGGAAATAACTGGTATATCGATGACAAATTCTTCATTTAATCAGATCCCTCTGGGACGTTCCCTAGTCGAAGAATTCCCAAGAAGTGTGAATTCATTACAAAGACATGACAATTCTGCCTTTTTTAAGTACAGTGGAGAAACTAGGCCGATGGCGTTTTTGTCCCCATGGAGAATGAATCAGGACAGTTTCGCTCACTAAGTTCTGACTGTCCTCTAAAGGGGTATTTATTTTGATGGGTACACACACACACACACAAAAGCGACTTTAAAAAACAGATTGCCTTCCAAATACCGTAACCAACGACCCAAGGCCATCAGTCTTACTGTTTTATAAGAACAGTACATGAATTCCGAATTAACATCCCCCACCGGCCCCAGCACTCAAACAGTTGTCAGCCTTGGAAAATCATTATAAACAATGTTCTCAGCAAGTTTCAAAAAAATCAGCAAAGGGACACGCTCATTCCATAACACAGGCAGGGTAACCTCCCTGGGCTCCAAACAGCGGTGATGAAGGTGCAAGGATGTGACTGCCAAATGTCCCTGTAGTTTTTTTGTTGTTTAGAAGGCCAGAAGCAGAACACAGATTACTCTATTTCTGTAGCATATTTAGTGGATGCTTGCTCAGGACTAGACATGCCATAAGTACTGGGGACACAGCGGTGAACTAGGCAGGAGAGGTTGTGTCCTCCTGGGCTGTAAGGTTTAGTGAGGGAAGACAGCCCTTAGGAAATTGCATAATCAATGGGCTACAAATGCAGGAAGAACTGCGAAGGCAGAGCGAGCTCACAATGCTGCGATAGGATAAGACGAGGAGTCCTAACCTGCTCCCCGGGAGGGGACTTTTGAGCTGAGCTCTGAATGATGAGTAGGAATTAGCCAGGTGAAAAATTGTGAGTAACAGCATTTTAGGCAGAGGGAACAGCTTGTGCAAAGGTCCTGAGGCAGAAATGGTGATGGAGAAATGGGATATCAGTTTAGGAATGTGTAGTGTATGGTAGACACCTGTACTCACGGCAGACCTCCTGATGGTGTTGGTTCCCCCCGCTGCAGAGCACAGACTGGATTTGCGAGTGGGCCGGCTGCTCTGTACTTGGGAAGAGAGTGGTATAGCATCTTCCCGGCCTCTGGTCGAACAATGAGCACTTGAATGTGGGACTCACAGTCATGGGGCAGGAGGATCACCAGCACTTTGAGGTTCAGATCATCAGTATTCTTGAGCTCAGAGACATTGGGAGCATCCCCAACTTGGCACAGCTGGTGTAAGACGGAGCTCAAATAATCAGGAATGCCCATAAGTATTTCTTTCCTGTGACATCCATTATGAAGTTTTCTTAATCGTAAAAACTGGAAACAGCCTTTTTATCCCATAATATGGGGTTGGTTAAATAGATCAGTGTACACTCAGATGATGACAGACGACAAAGCCATTGTAAACATGTGAAGATGACTTAGAGACGATATTTAACATGGATTATGAGTAAAGAAGGCAGTTACATGTAGCTTCTTAGTTTTACTGAATGCACCTGCATTCTTAGGGGGAAAAAAACAGGATGTACAACAAATAACAGTGGTGGGACTATGAATTTTTTGTTTTTAAAGATTTTATTTATTTATTTTTAGAGAGAGGGGAAGGGAGGGAAAAAGAGAGGGAGAGACACATTGGTCAGTTGCCTCTAGCAAACCTGCAACCAGGGACCTGGCCCGCAACCCAGGCAGGTGCCCTAACCGCAAATTGACCCAGCCACCTTTTGGTCTGTGGGATGATACCCAACCCACCGAGCCACACCAGTCAGGGCCAGGACTGTGACATTTTAAATTTTCTTTGTTTTGTTGGGCATTTCTCCTTTTTTGTGTGTGATGATGAAGATGAATTATCTTTGTGGTGAAGAGTAGGATTAATTGCTAAGATAAAATCCAGCTCATTGTTTGGTCATTGGTCAAACAGAGCTTCTGAGAAAGGTGGCACACCCTGTTCTACTTTGAGGAAGAAGGGTTGGCACCCCGCCGGGGACTGCCATCATCCCAGTCAGTGACAGAGCTGGGTACCAGGACGAGCCAGCCGAGTGCTAATGACGGGGTGTTCCACCTCCCAGTCAGGAGATGCCTGGTGCTGCTCTCTGTCCCCACTCCCTGGGACGCCTGCTTCCGTTCTTGTATCTCCTGTGGGGTTAGGCTGCTGTCCTGGGGTAAACTATTATTCTCCTGTTAACAAATGCATCACACACACACACACACACACACACACACACAGAGCCAGGCAGTTGGAAGGATCTCACCTTTGTTCTCTCACTGGCCTGGCTTATACAATTCACTGTGCCACTTACTGCTTCTGTGACCGTGGGCAAGCCACTTAACCTCTCTACCCCTCCATGTAATCATCTACGAAATGAGGATAATAAGAGTACTCACCCCAGGGAGTCCCTCTAGAGAGGGTTCTGGGAGACGAAGATGGCAATGAACCCTAAGCGTGTTGTCTGGTACAGGAGACAGGCTTGATGGCTGGTAGCGAAGAAAAAGATGAATGGGCATTTATCATTATTATTACTGCCCATAGTACGATTTCTCCCCTTCCTCATCTCATGTCTCACCTGCTTGCCCAAATAAAACACAGCACCCAAGCCCATGTTTTAGGGTCTGCTTTGAGAAACACCGAAACTGAGAGAGTAAAACTGTTAACCCAAGAGCTTTTCCCCTTAGACAAGAGGGTAAGGATGCTTGACCTAAGAAAGTTTTATAATCTCTATCTCTGTTTCTCTCTCTCTATATCTTGTCTTTCTCCCCCAGAGAGAATCTTGACAGAAATAAACAGAGTGAAACTGCTAGTGCACATGAGTCTAGTCTCTAAACTGTTTTTTAAGTTCCTTCCACCTTGATCTCCAAGATTGTCCCTTTATTATAATTGTGGCTCTCGAGTTTTCCCCCACCTCTGCGAGTTCCCTTTCAAAGCCGCCGCGGGTGTGTGGGTTGTGTGCGGCCCAACCCTTGGAGCAGGCCACTGATGTGGATGGTCCATCTGAATGGAGCTGAGCAGGGCACAGCCTGCCCGGCCGCCCACGGCAGCCCTGACCATCAATACTTCCAGTACGTCCTCTCCTTGAAGGCTGCACCATCACTGATCAAAACCTTGACATGGAAAGAACTTGGAGATCTTCTGCCCCAGACCTCTACCTCCAGATAAGTGACGATCCCAGGGGTGTCCAACTCATGGTCTGCGGGCCACCGGTGCCCCAGCGTGGCTACAAATGCAGCCCAACATGAAAATCATAAATTTACCTAAAACCTTTTCTTGCTCATCAGTTTTTGTTAGTGTTTGTGTATTTACTGTGTGGCCCAAGACAACTCTTCTTCCAGCGTGGCCCAGAGACGCCAAAAGGTTGGACACCTCTGGAACCATGGGCGTGAGGTAGCTGTAGTGTAGCTGAATCCCACCAGGACACAATTCAGGTGTTCTTCAGGTTGAAGTTTGTCCCGAAAACAAAGGTCCAGCCTTCCCCAACTCTCTCTGCTACCTGCCTCATTTTCCTGGAGAAAAACACAACCGAAGGGAAAGAAGAGGAGAGGGGGAGCAGGGGAGAGAGAGAGAGACCCAAGGAAAGCTTTTACATTGCTCTAATTTCTGAAACATAAAAGCTATTCTTTTAGAGTAAATCCATTTTTTCCCCATGGCATTAAGGATAGAGAAATTCCCAGGAAAATAATTTGTCAAGTCTCGACTGATCAAAGATACATATGAAAGGACCCCACTTTTTTTCTTCCCAAGGCAAAACCCAGCCCCCATCTACGCTCGGAATGAATTGGCAATTCATTTACTGACTGTCAGATAAAGTAGCACAATCCCCATCACATCTTTAACTGGGACGGGACCAGAAGGAAGCAATTCTGTGCCCACCGAGTGTACAAGCTGGGGGTATGTTAGTGATTAGAGGGACCCTGGCCTGGGGAGCCAGAGAGATATGACTCAGATTCGCAAATGCACCATAAATCTCCCTTTTATTCAAAATGTGTGTTTTATAGCCGTTTCCTGGCCAATTGCTGCCTTGAATAAATATATAACATATCTGGACTTCGCTTTTAGGTCCAGAACTGGGGTTTGTCTCAAGGGCCAACTATTCTTGCTATTTCCAAGAGCAAATAATGCAAATCTCCCCTCTCCCTGACTCACCAGCCACGTCCTACATCAAAAATAGAAACGGAGGTCGCTGCTAATTGGGCCAAGAGAGAGAGCGCACAACACCTGGCCCACTGAGCTAAGTTCTCTTACCCTTCAAACAGGTTACCCATCCTCTCCAGGCACACGCCGATGAAGTCCCCACCTCTGAGGGTCGTTGCCTGTGTCTGGTTCGACCCTCTGCCCTTGGATGTCTGGCCAAAACCTTGTTTTGGAAGATCAAGGGTTTACTGAAAAAAAATTTAAGAAAAGATGGTTTTAGGAGACTTCCATTTGTTCTTAAAACAGCAGCCCCGCCAACTCCTCAGACTGCCACCTCGTTGCATTGAAGCAGCCTTCCCCGAAGGTGGGCGGGGGGAAGACCAGTGGCTTTCCCCTCCTTTTTCTCCCCCTTGCTTCAGTTGAACTCAGCGTTCCAGACCCACAGTGCTTTCGCTGCCTGTTTACTGAGGCTTGATTGCATGCTAACCATTTTACATATTATCCTGCATAGGCACCAAACTTGACTTTGAGCTTTGGAGAAGTCAATGCAAACATGGAGACCTATTCAGTGAAAAGATGCCCAGTCCCACCCGGTGAGGTGTGCAGGAAGCATTCTTACCCCCATTTACAGGTGAGCCAACGGAGGCTCACAGGGGTCGCCACTCCCGAGGTTTCATCGCTGCAATAGACAAACCCCCTCACTCTCTGCATTCACGATGCTCAGCGCTCAGAGTGCGCCCAACGACAAAGCCAACACAGCACACAGTCCCTGCCCTTACACAGATCTCAGGCCCATGTGACATCTGGCGTCTTGTGTCCGGATTCCTGAGAGCTAGCGCAGGACCTGGCAGGAAGTGGGTGCTCGGAGACTTTCTGCCAAATTCCCAAATTCCGGACGGGCTGGCTGATCTAAGCCGGAGAGAATGTTGACTTTGATAGACACAGAGGGGTCTGTGAATGCCCTCACGGTCAGAGGAGATATTCGGGGAGAGGAGAGGTTTACGTCTGGGATAGCCTTCATGTTACAACCTCAAGTCAGGGTCCCAGTGTGGAGTGCGGCTCCGAGAATGAGAATAGGGGTGTGGGGGTGACTCCACTGGTGGCCAAGCTGAATCAGGTGGCCCTGAGGGAACCCTGCCTCTGACTCTTCCCTGCTGTGCCAAACCTGGTAAATGTCTTCAACTTCCGGCGCTTCGGTTACCCTGCCTGTAGAACATTGCTGAGAGGGATATGTGTGAATTAGCCTGGCGGAGGCAGAAGGAAAGATCTCTGCACACAGCACCACGCACGCAACAGACGCTCAGAAAACACGGCACTGATCACAGATACCGTCCGCCTCCTGTCGAGTTCCAGGAAGAATCTTAGGCTGCAAAAATACGTGCAATCCACATACAATTAATAGCACAATAAAGCCGAGCGTGGGAAGCCCACGTCATTGAACTCCACTGGTCTTTTGTGGCAGCTTGTTTTGCTCAAAGTGGCCACAGAGGTAATTTTGTCCTGCATTGTGTTCAAAACCATGCTGCCTTTCCCATCAAGAGGGGGAGTCTGATCCTCGACCTTGATTGTGGGCTGGACATAGTGGCCTCCTTCTGGCAAATAGAATGTGTGTGTGTGTGTGTGTACGCATGTGCACAATGGGGAAGCGTGGTTAATGTTCCCAGAACTAAGGGCTCAGCTAAAAACAGGCCAGGCCCGGGGTGGGGGACAGGTGGTGTGCCCTCCTCAGTCAGAAAACCTCTCGAGGTCGTACCAGGTCTGTGTAACTCTCCTTTGCACTGGGATGCTCACTCTTCAAATCAGCCGCCATGCTGTGAGGAAACCCCCAGGGAGAGCCCAGTGGACAGAGGCTGAAGCCCCCAGCCTAAAGCCAGCCTCCACTCCAGACGTGTGCGTAAAGAGCCTTCAGGTCGTTCTGCTCCCTGCTCTTGGCATTGTGGTGCAGGGCGCCATCAGCTCTGCCAGACCCTGTCCGAATCCCTGCCACACAGAACCCAGCAGCATAAGGAAGGGTTTTAGGATATTTTGCTTCTCTGCCTTCGGAACTGGAACATCCTGTGAATAGAAATATGTTTGGCCGCGAGCTTCCTCACTGCCAAAACAAGGAGAGAATTATAGTTAGTTACAAGGGCCCAAAGTATTCGGAAAAGACAAACAAATGGAGATGTTTGCTAAAAACCAGGAGGGAATTTTCCCTGAGGTTCTTGGAAAGACACTGTGTTATGTAATTTTTGGGGGTGATGTTCTGGAGGAGATTGCACCCCCAGCACATGCTATAGGACCATTTTTCCTGGGTTTCCTCCATGTGCTACCAAACCCTACATCACTGTTGGACACCATCAGGAGGCCCAGAGGCCAAAATGATACGATCTGGTTACCAAGGTCCCTGCAGGTCTGGCTTCAGCTAGGGGGCTCTTTTATAGAAAGCAGGAAGACCCTGAGGCCAGCCCCTTATCACTGGCACCTAGAGCAGGTCCAGGCGCAGAGGCCAGGCTCTGAAAGGATTTGTTGAATGAATAAAGAATAAATGGCTGTACATCTGCTCAGCCGATCCTTCACTGGCATGGTTTCTCCTGACAGAGGAGGGCATGAAACACCCTGGTTAAAGGGGTAAGAAGTCAGCTTTCAAACTGGGAGAGATGCAGGTTCAAACCCCTGAGAGATCTCTGAGGAGCTGTGTGACCCTCGGGGAGTTACCTGACTTCTCTGAGTCTGCTTTCAGGACCACCAGGAACAATAGCATCGGTCCCATAGTACAGCAGAGGGCATGTGGGTTTTTAAAGGGTCCAGGGACAGAGCAGAGGTCAGTTTGAGCGGCTGCAGGAGGCCTTTCCCTTTTGCCCACTCTCTCTTTCCTGGGTTCACACTCTCCCCCGGCCACTTGAGAATGACAAGGTTTGGTTTCAAGTGGTTCCCCCTGGACGGGGCCCCAGGTGGGCAGCCAGGGCAGGGCCTCTCACCAGCACTCAGGGCTGAGCTAAAAACAGGCCAGGCCTTGGGTGGGGGTCACCTCCTCACTCCGCAAACCATGTCCCTGCTCTCTGGGGAGGCGGGCCAGCGAGGGTGCCCTGTCCTAAATGCCTCCCTTCCTCCCCTCCCCCTTCTTCTCTTGAGGAGGGAACTGTAAGTACTTTAGACAACAGGCCGATAGTGTCAAAGAGATGGATGGGACAGGCCGCTTATCTTGCTTAAAGAGACGTGACTGGCTGGGCCTGTGGCTTCTCCCCCTCCCTTCCTTCCCAGCCCGTGAATTGAATTTTCTTTCAGACACACACACACACACACACACACACACACGCACACACACACACACACACACACAAGCATACGTGCACCCAGACCTTGGGAAGGCTCTCTCTGCCTCTCAGCAAAGCTTACCTGTCTGCCTCCCTCTTGTCTGCTATTCTCACCACTTACAAAACTCAGAGAGCAACTGGGACACAAGATTGAGACCTTAAACAGACTGAGAGTAGATTCCGGAACTGTGAGGTAGGGGTGGATGAGGGAAGTATCTTCTCCTCCCTAGCAGAATTATCAGGAAGGGAGGAAGGGAGGGAGGAAAAGAAAGAAAGGAAAGGAGAGGAGAGGAAAGGAAAGGAATAAAAGAAATCGGATCTTGCTCATTATTTGGTAGTGCCTCGTGCCCTGGACCGCTGGGCTCACATTCCAGGTTCTAGAACTGCATTCCAAAGCATGGCAGTGTTTCTGGGCTTTGGGGCTGCAGTGCAGAAGTGAAGGTGCCCAGATTCTAAATCCAGACAAAGGGACACAATGTCTGCCAGCAGCATCATCCTAGCAAACTAGAGATTGTGAATCAGTGCAGGCACTTTGGGGTACTGCCAACTCTCCCAAAAAGTCCCCTAGAATCCACCCCCTTTCCTTCTGAGTCCCTACCCCAGAGCAGAGGTGATTGGGCTCCTGGGGATATTTAACAACATCGGGAGGCATTTTTGATTGTCGTGATGTGTGACTGTGCGGGCTGCCACCCAACACCACACAGTACACAGGACCCCGCCCCCCAACAAAGACCTGTCCGGCCCCCAGTGTCAGCAGTGCCGAGGTGGAGAGACCCTGCCCTGGAGACACGCCAACACAGGCGTGCAAGGAAGAACATTCAAGGTGGAGCCCAGCAGGCTTGGTTTCTTTTGATAGTTAAGATGCGGAAACAGCTTAAATATGTGTTAATCAGAGGCTGGTTAATAGGGGCCTGGCTGCCAAGGTAAAAGTCTCTGGGAATTGTAACATTTGCACACTTAGACCCCGCCCTCAGAGTGCTCCCTTAGTCTGTCTGGAGAGGAGCCTGAACATCTGTATTTTATAACGGACTGCTCCCCTCACCTTGATGGTTTCATATGCAGCCTGAGTTGAAAGAACCAGGTTCGAGGTCCCCTCAGGAATACTATAGAGCAGTGAAAAAGAACAAGGTTGCTCCGGACCCACCTGGATGGCAAGATTCCCAGACATGCTGCTGAATGAAAGAAGCCAGTTGCAGAAGCGTGTGTTCTAGGTGGGGACATTTGGAAAAACGCTCAAACAAATCACCCCACCAGAAAAGTCTTTGTACCAATAGCATATCCACACACAAAACAAGACGACCTACTGTGTGATGTAAGGGGGAGGTCAAGGATCAAACAGGGCTGGGAAAGATACACCCCCAAATGCTGTCAATGATTACTTCCTGGGAGGTGTTGCGGGGACTGAGATGGGGGTGGGGCTTCTGTGGCCTTCTCTGCAAGGTGAATTTTCGTAAGCAAGGGGATCGGAGTCTTGACTGGGTAAGTAACACTCAATAGAAAATAATAGAAAAACAGGAGAATAGATCAGAGATACTGTCACTAAAAAGCTGTCAAAATCCAGCGAGGCCAGACATTGCAGGTACGCGGGGCTCTGTAGAGGTGGCCTGGGCTTATTTACGTGTGTACTGCCTGCAGGCAGCGACTTGTCCCCCACTCTGTGGCCGCCCCAGGCCTCCGCTGTGCCCGAGCACTGGACATCCGGCTGGGGCAGAGGCTGACAGCAGCGCATTTTGTTAAGAAGTGTCATGTCCAGGGAGCTCAAATTGCAAGACTTCTCTCTCTGTCTTCCAAGAAGTCTCCTGTCAGTGGTCAAAGCTGTTCTGTGTCTGTGGGCAGGGCGGGGGGAGGACAGAGGGGGCCAGGGAGGCTGTCTGACCACAGAGCACTGTGGATCGCCACCTGGATTCGGGAAGGAAGACGGGACGGGCTTGAAGCAGGCAGCAAGGGGGGTCAGGGGGCTCAGGTGGACGGAGCTCCCTAGGGAGTCATTCCTACCTTTGGGCATGCAACCGCTCCCCCTTTATTGCACACCTACTAAGTGCCAGGTCCTGTGCTAAGTGGTAAAGATAAAGAAATGAAAAGGCACATAGCCCCCTCTGCCTACAGTAGGTGCACATATTCATTTATGTGCACCTACTACGTGCTGGCATTGGCTATCTATACTGGAAATGTGAATGTAACACTAATAACAATGCATATTATCATTATTACTAGTATATTAAATGCTTATTACATACATTGTATGCAGGCACTGTGCTAAGCTTTGAAGATACATTAATCCATTTAATCTTTAAAACAACATTATGATGTAAATTTTATTTATACTTAAACACAGGAAGAAATTGAGGCACAGAGAGGTTAAGAAACTTGCTCAAGGTCACACAGCTGGTATGTGGACAAGCTGAGATTTAAACCCATGTGCCAGCTTGGCTTCAAAATCTCTGCTTTTACTCACTCCATTATGCTGTTGGTGAGAAACACAGGCCTTATGCTTGCCTGTCCTGGAACTGGAAGTCAAGTACATGTGTTCCAGGAAGTGGGGAAGTTAGACTTAGATTAAGCATCTGTAAATCAGGCTGATTTATGTTACAGTGTGGGGACGCAGTGAAGGCTGCTCTGAGGAGGTGTTCTTTAAGTTGCAATTTGAAAGATAAGTAGGAGTTAATTAGGATAAGTGGTAGGGCAACTGTTCTCCAGGCAGATGAAAGAGTATGTGCAAAGGTCCTGAGGTGAGGCTGAGTTTAACCAATTCTTGGAACAGGAAGAGTCAGTGTGGCTGGAGCACAGGAAGGAGATGTGGGGGCAGGGAGTGGAAAAGGCCAGAGGGATGGGCATGGGCCAGGCCGCAGGGGGCCCTGGAGACTGGAGATAGGAGTAAAGACTCTTCAGACTGTGAAAAACCCAAGGCAGGGTTTTCAGCAAGGAAGCCTTGTGATCAGCTCACTCTGGCTGCAGTGAGGAGTATGGGGGATTTGGGTTAAAGAAAGTGCAAAGGTGGGGGCAGAGGAGGGGACTCTTCACCGAGCCAGGGAGAGCAAGGGGCCAGGATTCCTTTTCTCTCCATGCTTCTTCCCTTCCAATGGACACCCCTGACTTCGCCCCTGCTACATCTCCCACCACAGCTGAATAGCTGCACCTACTCAGCACTTAGGTGCTCTGTTTTCACCCTGTTGCCTGATATCAGTGCCCATTGGGAGCCTCGAATTGTTTCATGCATGACTGCCATGTGTCTCTGAGTAGACTGGGACACAGACGACTGGATACCCAACTTGGAGGCTTCTCAGGCAGACACTGCCTGTTCCTTCCCCTTTTCCCTGATCAAGGCAGCCATAGGCCCATGGCAATCCCATGCTTTTTTTAGGTCAAGGTTTTGCTTTCCTAGCTTCTCTTGCAGCAAGAAGGAAACATGTGATTCACTTCTGGCTAAAGAATCATGGAGGAAATCTGTTGGGGGAGTTTTCAGGAAAGTTTTTCCTTCTTTTAAAAAGGAAATGCCTTTCCATTGGCCCTTTCCTCTCTGATTTGGACAGTGGAGTAAAGTGTGATATAAGGTGCTCTGGCAGCTGTCATGTGACCATGAGACAACAAGGATGGGACTGGAAGCCAACATGTTAAATATGGTGAAGAGAAAGTGTTTTAAAAGTCTGCACTTTTGATGAAATTGCTAAGGAGCTGCAGAAGCTCTGAAAATTTTTACCTTCAGATTTCTTGTTAAGTGACATTGTAACATATATTTTAATGTTGTTATGTTTTGTCTGTTACTTGCACCTGAACATATCCTGAATGACAGACCATGGCAGGGAGGATGGGAGGCTGAGAGGCCACCTCATGCAATTCCCACCTTGGACAGAGGAGAAAACTAAGGCTCAGAGAGGGGCAGAGGCTGGGGCGAGGCCCAGAGCACATCACTGGCAGAGCTAAAGGCAGGAACTTCTGCCTCGCTCATCCACATGGGAGCCCAGGCTTGGCGCTCATGCTTGTGGTTCTATGGGAAAGTCTCAGTGGATGACGGGAGCATTCAGGAAATGCACATTCTTGCCCCATTTCCCATTTACAGAGACATAAGGTACATTATGGAAGATGCCAGAGAAGTTTCCTTGTTGTCATGGACAAAGGGGAAAGGAAAAGTCCTAACACAACCGTGTACATTATCTTAGGCTTACGGGCCAGGGTTTGAGAAACACCAGACCTGGATGTAAAGATATCAGGCATTAAGAAAGAAAATGCCATTCATTCATCCATCCACCTGCCCATCTGTCTATCTGTTTGTCCGTCCGTCCATCCATCCATCCATCCATCCATCCACCCATCCACTCACCCAATCATTCATTCAAAAAACACCAAGTGTCACTTTGTGCCAGGCGCTGTGCTAGACCCTGGAAGTCGATCTGAGTGGGTACGACAGTCACTGCTATGATCCCCATCGATTGAGTGCTGACTCTGCACTCAGCTCACCTGTGTTTGGATCCTTGGAGAAGTGGACACCAAAATGAGACAGGACCTTCAGGTGGTCTACTGAGGACAACCGTCTAGGAGGGCAAATGGGAGGGAGTCAGAGGAGGCTGGCAGAGCCGTTTGATCACGATGCCGGCCAGTCTGCACCCTGTGAAGGAAGGGGGAAGGAAGGAAGTTTGAGGAGGAAGAGTCTCAGACCACAGTGCAGTTTTAAGGAAGGTTCAGCAAGGCCAACGGGGAGTCCTGGAGCCGAGTCATCCAACTGTGGAATCCGGTGCCTCCCACAAATCCACCTGCCTCAGTGTCCCTGCTGTGCTCGGTGCATGGCCAGAGCAGCCTGAGGTGAGTGTGGCCTGGGTGCAAACCTGGTGATGGGTTTCAAGTGCAGCAGCTGGAGCCCTTGTCGTTTCCTCCCCCTACTGTTGGGGGTCTGTGTGGAGCATTTTCATGGCCAGCATAGCACCATTTCATTCATTCACCAAACCATCCTATGAAGTAACAGCTTGAATCAACTCGGTTGGAATGCATAAGGCTGTCCTAAAGAAAACTGACTATGTCCCATCATCATTTTAAGGCAGAGCAGCACCAGGCTGGTTAATGCTGTAAAAGGCTGTCTAGTCCAGGATCCAGCCTCCTTCCACCTTCTGGCTCTACTGTCTTGAGCCTTCTGATTGGCTCTTTGCAGGGGTGTCACATGACTTCAGCAGTTACAGTTCCTCCAATAAGATCTAGCAGCATCCGGGACACAGAAGGGGTTGTCCTCCTGTGTCTGTTTCCTAGAAGCCCTCGACACATACCTTCTCAAAGGCCATTGTGCAAAATTGGCTCAGGGATTTTTTCCTAAAAGGATCACCAGCAAGAAGAATGGGATCTTCATATTAAGCTTTAGTCTAGTTAGGATTCTGCCCAGGGGCTGGGGCCTGCCTGTCTGGAAGCATGGGGTCCCTTTGGAGGTGATTCAGGGTTTTCTCAGAAAAATGGAAAAGGGAACCAGTGGGCATTAGATAGGGAACAAGCAACTCACAGGCTGGGTCCTCTGAGCAGCAGACCTTGAGTTGGGGTGCTCTCGGAGTCAACAGTGGTGGAAGGGAAGAGAAGGACGCAAGCTGGGCAGAGAAAGAAGCTGGGCTTCGATGCGGCCTTAAGGAAGGTTTTAGCTACCCCCACACAAATCTTTGTGTTAATCAAAATCTTAGCAGCTTGAAGTAGCACAGACTTAGAATCTCACCTTTTCTTCAGGTCAGGAGTCCCTCCCTTGTCCTCTGATTCAGGATCTCAGGCTGAGACCGAGCTGCTGAACGTGGCTGGGGGTCTCAACTCAAGGCTCAGCCGGGGAAGGACCTATTTCTAAGCCCGTGTGGCTGTTGGCAGGATTCAGTTTCTTGCAGGTTGTAGCACTGATGGCCTCAGTGTCTTGTTGGCTGTTGGCAAGAGGCCCCGTTTGTGGTTCTTGGCCAGGTGGGCCTCCCCCACATGGCCACCTGCTTCATCAAAGGCATCAAGGGAGAGAGAGTCTGCTAGCAAGACAGACATTACGATCTTAGGTGATGTAATCGCAGAAGTGGCAATCAGTCATCTTTGCCATGTTCCATTGTTAGAAGCAAGTCACAGGTTCTCCCACTTTCACGGGGACGGGATTACAGAAGGACGTGCACATCGAGAGGCCAGGATAATGAGAGACCATCTGAAGCTGGGATAGGGATTCAGAGTGGTCCCAAGCTGGGTCATGGGGCGAAAGCCGTTATACCTCCCCAAACACCTGTCCCTGGGCGTGGGCTGTCCCAGGAAAAGGTGTGGCCTTGAGGGAGGTGGCTTTCTGCTGATGAGGCAATTTCTGAGGGCCATCAGCTGACACTCTTTCCAGTGCGGAGTCGGTCAGTCAGTTGAGTCGGGGGCACCTGGGGGGGCCACAGTCACAGCAGCAGCGGACAACGGGATCGGGTGCACACATTCCTACTTACAGTTGAGGAAGCGAAAGCCCACTTGTTGGTAGGGAATTAAAGTGCAAGCTGACCCGAGCCTGCCTGAATCCAGAGCCCACGCGCTTAACCATTGCTTTTGATTCTCCGATGGAATCTAAAGTCTACCTGCGGGGCAAACGGATGGCCCGATTTACAATAAACTAAGTGCATTCCCAACGGTGGGTGGCTCCTTGCCATCAGACGTACATGCTGCTGACCACAGCCATGGACGCCTTTCCGGGGAAAGGTGGGTTATGGAAGGCGATGCGCAAGTGGGTTGCAGTCGTATCTCACAAGCTGATAACTTTTCTGACTCTAATTGCACCCGTCAGGGCCAGCTAGGTCGCGCTATAGTGACAAATCCCCAAAACTCAGTGACTTAACACTCTTCCTTCCAACACAGTCTCATAGGAGCTGGGCAGCACCCTCGGCTGTTCTCTTCCAGGTGGTGATTCGGTGACCCAGGTTCCCTTCACCTTAAACACCCAGGCCCCTGGGTCACCGAGGAGAGGGCAGATTCCAGGTGGTGTGCGGGGAGTCTCACGGCAGAACGTGGCAGTGGGGGACATACTGTCTCCCTTCCGGTGGCCAGGACCTACTCCCATGTCATCGGCCTCCCCAAGGATTCTGGGAAACAAAAGATTGAAACGGAATGCTTTGAACACACAGCATCAGCTCTGCCGCACCCACCAATGCACCCCAAAGGGGGCGGTTGATGTGGAAGGATCGCTCTCACACGAACTAATAGGTACAATTGGGTTTGGAGGACCCAATGCTTTCCCATTTAAGCCCCGGCTTCAGGGTTTCAATCCTTCCTGTGGATTTTGCTGGGAGAATAACCAAATGACCTGTATTCCCCAAGCCTCGGGGGGTTGATAAACACCATCATCCCAGGCCTCCCGAGTCTGTTTGACCCTCTCCTGGGTTTCTTGGAGCTCTTTGCAGTTTGGATCCTGGGGGTCTCAGGCCTGAACCAAGAGACCCTGAGAAGGGAGAGAAGCGATCTGGGTTTAAACTGTTCCCAGACGAGGGGGCTCTTAGCGCCTAAGCCTCGAGGGGAGAGACACTTGTCTTGAGACACTGTCTGAGCCCACACCTGGAAGAGATTGATTGAGAGACAGTTAATATGGCTGCGTGATTTATGAGGAGGAGATATTGTAGCCAAGGTGCGCGGGGCAGGGGGGCGGCAGGGTGAGTACAGGCGATGTTAGGTACTCACTGCTGGGTCAGGAAACACTTGATAAGGTTCCACCGTGGAGCTCAATGCTGAGGGAGGAGGGGGAGGGGCCAGACAGCCGGTGTGGGGCGAGAGCTTGCTCCGAATCCAGCTGCAGAAGGGGCAGGGGGATGTGGAATGCTTCTCCCGTGGACGCTGGTTTCTGTGGGGCCCGGGGCTCTGTCTTGCTCCCTTGAATTCATCATGTGGACGAATCGCCCCACGTGAAGTCTCCCATCTGTCAGGAGCCCTCCGTGCTTGCTGGCATCCATCGCTTCGACTTCAGCTCACGTCCATCCGGCATCCACTTGGTGCCAAGTGCTTAATTCACACACGTGTCTGAAACCAGACATCTCTGGGGGACTGAGTGTTCTTCCAGCTTGCCGCTCTCAGAACCTCACTCTCTTTTCCTGAATCCATGAGAACATTCTCTTCCAGGAGCTTAGCTGATCCTGGTGTCCTTTTGGATATAGTGGTGACTTCTTGAGAATGTCAGGTTAGCTGTCTATCCCTCAAGTTCCCATCTGTAAAGCAGGGATAAGTAGGTCTTCTTTGCTTGTCTCCTCGTAAGACGAGAAGCATTATACTAATTTAATGTTTACTATCAAGCCCAACACAAGTGGGTTTGAGTCCTGGCTTTACCCTCAACTACCTGTGCAGCCTTGGGCAACTTGCTTAACCTCTCTGAGAGAGTTTCAACTTACTCAACATGAACTATGTGATAGCTACTTTGTAATGTTGTACATCATTAAAATGATGATACAGGTAGGAGGCTTACCTCTGGGACAACTGCACAGCATGAACTCAACACGTGAGACATAAAATAACTATGGCTAATACTAATGAAGGAAGGATAAAGGGCACGCATCAAACAGTGTCTATAAACATAAGCAGTTGTTACCATTGATCACACAGGCAAAGATCGTGCCCGGCTATGTCAAAGAGAGAAGTTCTAGAATTCCTCCAAACCACTGTAACACTTCCTTTAGCAGCTTTTCACACATCTTGGCCAAACGCCCATCGACCAGTTGGAGAACTGAGCCTGAATAAATAAATCCACATTCAGTTTCTATTGTCTGGAGAATATTCCTCTGGAAAGCTCCATTGTGTATATCCTCACAGGTCAGTAGAGGAGACATTTAAGTACAAAAAAAAATGGATAAAGTATAGCCTGATAAGGGCCCCCGATGGAGTCGGTACATTGGGGATGGAGTAACCCTGAAAAGAGTGATTAGAAAATCACTGTCGCGAATGATCCAGGGCAGGAGGTTGTGACATTAGAACGAGGTTTGCAAGGATAATAGGAGTTTGGCAGGCACTTCTTAAGGTTTGTGCTTACTGAAACTTTTCTGTCAGTTGATGGGTAGAATGCCTATAACATTTCTTGGCTGACAGCATCATTTTTATACCTTCAGGGAAGACTGCAGGCTCTCTAGAAAGGCTTAAGTGCTGGGAGGTGTGGGTGAGAAGAAGGAGAAGTGGAATGGCTAGTGCTATGAGCTAGACTTTCTTTGAGCAAACTCTTTGTAGTGGTCCTCTTGTGGTTGTTACTCTCCCACCTTCATTTCCTCTTTTTCAGGCAAGATTGCCTCAATTTTCTTTTGGAGATCCACCTATGCTGTACTCCCACTGTGGTTTAAAGTAGAGTTGGCTGTACTGCTCTCTGGCTCCCAGGGTCCCAAAGCTATCAATCAGAGAATTCCATTTCCTAGCAAAATTCACAGTGATTCGTTTAGGGATGGTCATGTGACTTTAAACCAGGCCAGTGAGACTCAGCCTTGGAACTTCTGCTGAGACTATTGGAACAGAGAGGCTCTCTCTTTCTGCAGGTCTTAGAGGTGGGAGAATAGAAGCCACGAGGCCACCATGGGAGCAGAGCTCACAGGGAAGAGACCAGAGCTGAGAAAAAAAGAGAGACAAGGTTTTGATGGCATCAAATGCTCTGGCTTTTTAGATCTTGAGTTACATTTCTCCCACTTTGAACTGAGCCACTTTGAACTGAGTTTCTGTTGCTTGCATCTCACACACACACACACACACACACACACACCCCTCAATTGCTCTGCAAATACTGAGTCTGCCTACATGCACGTGCTTGGTACTGAGGGTACCACGGGGCCACAGGGTGAGTTCCCTGCGAGGCTGACTCTGAGATGGAGATCGGGGTACAGGGCATTGAATTGGCCCTTGGGACCAAGAGCTGTGGAAAGTGGGGAAAGGAAGCAGTATTGGGCAGTGAGAGGGACTGAGCTGTGAAGTAGTTGCAACCAGGCCAAAGCTAGCCCCACAGGGATGCTGGAACTCAGTGGCCCCCCTGAGTTGTCCTGAGTTGGGAGAAGGAGGCCAGCATGGACCAGTTGTTGGGTGTTGGCTGCCCCAAGGAGGGGTGTGGCCTTGGAGGAAGGGCTTCCTCAGCTGAGGGCAATTTTCAGAAGGGCTGTCGGCTAAGCACCCTCAGGTGGCCACATTCCTAGAAGGTGAGGGAGCACATCCTTTCGTCCTGAGAGGGGACCTGGGCAGCACAGCACAGTATCTGCAACAACGTGGGCCCTGCTCTCAGCTGCCCACTATTCCCGGGGGTGTCTTTTTACTTGTACATGCCCCGCACTCTCAGTTTTTCACATTCTGTAAATGTCTGCCACTGGGGGGTGGATGCAGCACCTGGGAGGAAGGAGAGCTAGATGGAGAAGAAAGAACAGCAGAGGACACAGAGAGCCTGCGTGTCAGACAAGGACTTGAGAATCTTGGGCCCCAGGAAAGATGGGGTGTCCCCCCCAAAAAGATGCCAGCTGCACGGTGGCCTCATCAGGGCAGAATTCCTTCTCTTGTTGACTGAGCCCCTAGCACTGGAATTGGCACATAGTAGGTGCTCAACAAATATGCGCATCCTTGACTGAGCCCTCTGCTGTACAGACTCACATTTTACACTCCTAATGAACCTGTGCGGTGGGAGGGTTTGCGGGGTCTCTTTTTTGCAAATAATAAAAGAAAAGCTTAAAGAGATAGTGGCAGGATCAGGATTTGAACCCCTCTGTCTGTGTGACTTTGAAGCTGCTGTTGGTGCTGCCATGTCCCGGGAAAGCTCACCTTAGACCCTCCTCAAGGAGAGGAGCATGCATCTGAGATTAAGAGTGTGAAAGCAGAAACAGAAATGGAGCGATCACAGCCTCAGTTTCAGAGTCTACAGGCCCCATTTCCAGAGGAAAAGGGGGTGAGGGGAGAAACAGACAGGCCCAGACCGATGCCTTCATTTTTTAAAAAATTACTAGCTCAGCAAATATTAAAAAATAATACATGTAAAATGAAAACATTTAAAAACCATCCATTGTAAACATTAAAACATTTCTTAGTAATATATTTAAAATAGTAAAATATCTATTAGTAATAATACATGTAAAACATTTCATAATACATTTAAAACATTTATATAATAGTTACACATATTAAAACATTTAGTAATAATACATGTAAAATGTGAACACATTCGGTGACAATAATAATTATTACCGTAATGACTGAGCTTGGCCTGGACTCCACACAGCTGTCTCATTTAATCCTCACATGGATCCCCTGAGGAAAGCTCTATTATGCTCCTCATCTACTGATGAGGAAGCTGAGCTTTAGAGAGCACGGGGAAATTGTCAAAAATCACACTTGAGTAAGTGGGATTTAAACCCAGGAAGTCTGATGCCCCAGCACTGCTCTACTTCAGGAAGAGACAAAAGCCAAGTGAAACAATGTTTCTTTTTTTTTCCAGGAGCTCAGACTGGAGAACTGACTGCCCAGTAGAGACAGAGGGAAGGGCTGGGGTGGGGCGTTCCAAAGCTCCGGGGACTGCTGGCTTGCCTATTTTGCTTTGCCTGCACCAGCCCTCCCTCCCCTCAAACAGCTGAATGGAAACAGGTACTCATCCGTCCATCGGCCATCACTTACCCAATCAGTTACTCATTTGTTGAATTCATTCATTCAACAAATCTTGTTTATATGTCAAGCGTTCTCGATTCTGGAAATACAAAAGGGAATGAATAGAAGATGCAGACAGACAAGGCATCTGCATCTTGGGGCTTGCATTCTAGTGAGAAGACACTGGCAACAAGTCATTCAACAACTAACAAAGACGGCAATGTCTCCTAGGGAAAAGGAAATAAGCTGGGTGATGTCATTGAGCATACCTGGGCAGAGCCTACTCTAGGCCGGGTGGTCAGGGAGGGCTTCTCAGGGGAGGAGACAACTGGGTTGAGATTTGATGGCTGAGAACGAAGCACCTGCCAGGAGGTCTGGTGGCGCCTGCTGGCTGTAGAACTGCCCGGGTGCCAGGTCTTCCTCGTGGGAGAGAAAGATGAACAAACCAGGCTCACGGCCTCAAGGTAAGCAGACTAAGGGTAGAGACTTTACTGACCAGCCCAGGAGCACGGGGAACTGAGTCTGCCTAGCAGGGGCCCTGGGGAGCCCTTTCCAGCTGGGCATTTGAGACTCTGAGGTCTAGTTCTTCCTCAAGGACTTGCAGCTTCCCAGAGGACCTTGGGGATGTGTCAGTTCCAGAGCCAAGCCTGGAGGCGGCCCATGCCCACCCTCCACTGGAGCTAAGAGAATTAAGTCACTAGTCACTCAGCCCGGGTCTTTCACAGGGGGAACCACGAACCAGGCCGGACCCCAAGAGGGCTACCATCAGCCTTTCCTTGCCCCCAGATAATGGAGACAGCTGCTCTAAAGCCAATTTGGCTCGTCTGTTTTTACAGGGAAACGAGCTTTCTCATAGCTCCGAGGGACAGGAAGGTCACAGAAAGGTGCAGATGTTGTATTATTAGTTTTGAGGTGAAGTCGGCAATCACACACACCGAGTCCTGGTAACTGCCTGTTTGGGCTATGGGGGCTGATAGTTACTAGGGTAATCTGATCTTATAATAAAAATAATAGAAGGAAGAGACAAACCTCATCCTGCCCAGTGGCGTTGGTCTTGCTCTATGGGTTTTTCTGATTGGATCCTCGATCACTATGGAAACAGCCTCTGGGTGATTAAGGCTTTTGGTTCCATTGCCCTTGGTTCAAATCCTGGCTCCATCTCTTACTGCTCTATGAGGTTTATGCAACCTGCCTGAACCTCAGTTTCCTCATCTTTGAAATGGGAATGACAGGGATGACTTACATCTGGTTGAGTTTTTGGAGGTATGATGAAGCAACACTTAGCACAGTGCCTGCAACCTACTAAACCCTCTGTAACTGTGAGGCGTTGTTATTCCTCATATTATTCACAGTAGTAATAGCCGTATTAGTAGGACTCATAATTAGTAATACTAGGTCACACCCTATTTCCAAATGAGGAAACCAAGGCACGGAGCCACAGGTAACTTGCTTTAGTCAAACTTTTCCGTTTTCCCGGTCAATAATGGGCTTTGCAGGCCCAAACAGTGGAACTGCAAACGTTTCCCCATAAATAAACGGGAAGAAAGCAGTCTCTTGGCCCTGGAGACAACTTCCTCGGCTAGGATAAGGAAGTAAGATATTGACGATGCGGACTCAAGGGAGGGGATAGTGTTCTGGGTGGAACAAGAGAGCATATCTAAAACGCTTGCACTGGGGTTTTTTTGTTTTGTTTTGTTTTTTGCTGGGCCTGTCTTTTTCATAAACAAGGATCTTATTGCTTATTAGGGGTCACTGGGAGAATTCCAGGTGGTGGTGCGGCTCTGGGAAACCCCCAGGAGAATATTCCAATAGAGGAGGATTTGGGGGAGGGGACGCAGCAGACGAACCGCTGACGCCGGTTTGCAAGGAAAGGAGGGAAAAGCATATGAGCAGAACGAAGCTTAGAGACGGAGATCCGCCGCGGACCTGGGTGGGGACAGAGTGGGAACAGTAACCGCAAGAGCAGTCATGGAGTACCTACTGCGTGCTATGTTCTCATCAGCACTCGATTTTAGTTTTCCCGTTTGATCCTTTAAACACCCCGCAAGAAAGATATACATTTCCTATGTTACCGATGAGCCAGGTGAGGACCGAAGAAATGAAGTCATCCTCCAGTGGGCCCTGGGTTCCAATTCCAGCCCGGCTGGCGGCTTTCGAAGGCCATTCCCGCCCCCGCCCCCCACGCGGCTGTCACGTTGCCAAGCCGAGACAGTGAAAGTGGACCATGGAGATACACCCCGAAAGAAAGGAGGCCTGCCCTGGGGGGCGCGCGGTGGTGCGTGCTGAACTTCCCCTGAAGCGCTGGTCTCCTCGCCGAGACCAGTGCGCCTGGGCGAAACTCCGGCATTCGCCATAGCTGTCCTTCCTCGCCAGGAGCCGGAGGCTGGCGTCTGGCTTGCCGCTCTCTCCTCCCGCCACCCACGCGCCCACGCGTCGCTTCCAAGGGCGGGGAAGCCTTTGAAGTCGGCAGTGACGCCGCGGTGGCCGGCGAAGGCGGCGGAGGACGGGGAAGAGGTGAACGCGGGGCCTGCAGATAAGCAACGCAAACAGCCGCGAGCGCCCTCCTTGTCGCGGGATGAGGCATTTCCCACCGCGGGTTCTCGCCTGGGGTTTGCTCCCTTCGTCCAGTTCGTGGAGCTGTGAAGGATGATGTTCCCAAAGGCGGCTAAGCAGTCGTTCAGTTTTCCCCGGAGTGAGAGCTGGGGGCTGTCTCGCCGTGGGACTGACCCACCCGTGGCTTCCTCTGTCTGGGTCTCCATATTGGGAAAAAACCAGCCCAGGGCCCAAAGCTCCCTGCGAGGTGCATGTCGCGTGAATGTGCATTTTTCTCCTGAGAGTGCCCATAGCTTGTATCAGGGCTTCTGTGACTCCCCCTCTGAAAAGGGTAAAAACACATTCTGGAATGAGTGAATAATTAAAAAATAAAATAAAATAAAAGCCAGCCATTATCAAATAGGTAGAGGATGCTAACTTTGTTTTCGTTAACACTGCTCATCTCTCAGGTGGAGTTCCCCCAAGCTGGCCTTGAAACAAGGATCGGAGTGCTGGTAATTTTCGCTTGGTTTTGCTTTGCTTTTGGAGGTGAGCCCTGGAAGCACCATCAGGGTGTGGAGAAATTTGAAGGGGAAGTGGCCGGTAGAGCTTGTGTTAGCGAGCAGGGTCGCTGCTGAGGGTAATGGAGGTTCAGCCTGCCGGCACCTCTGAGACACCAACACAGAACAGGCCCCCTAGGCGTCCCGCCTCGGGGGAGAGAAGCTGGAGCATCCACCCTCCAGCTCTGGTTTGCCATTCTCTGGGGGCTAGTGCTGGAGGCCTTGCTCCCCAGACTGCTGGTCTACCTTGTGAGCTAAGGCCAGGGGAAGCTGTCAAGTGGGGAGCCGCGCACACTGGTGCTAGGAAGCCCCCAGCATGCGTGGGAACGTGTGTGCTGAGAGCATATGGGTGAACTCTCCACGGGATCTGCTACGCCCATAAATTCACGTTTCCTTGTTTCATCGCCAAGTATGATTCCTGCTTCTGG
Source organism: Micronycteris hirsuta (assembly GCA_004026765.1). NCBI lineage: Eukaryota > Metazoa > Chordata > Mammalia > Chiroptera > Phyllostomidae > Micronycteris > Micronycteris hirsuta. Next base: position 27,702 of record PVJI01010498.1, read on the forward strand.
GAGACACAGCTTTAAAGATGACAACCTTGCTTTTCACAGTAAATTAGGAACAGGGCTCATGTAATATTAATGATGTAAGGATTTACATAAATGCTGTGGGCTTACAGGTGAGCCTCTGGGTTAGAGCATCATAAAACATTTCATTGCATTGGAAATAAATTCGCACAAATGCCTCAGCAGAACTAAAAGAAACGTGAAATTAAGGAACATTAAAGTCAGATGAGATTTGTATAGCTACCCTAAAAGGATTCAGATAGTTCAAGTCCTAGGTCTGACACCTAGTTGTGTGACCTCCAAGAAGTTGCTTGACCTCTGAACTTTAGATTTTGTCTTTTTTTTTTTTTTACCTCTCAAATGATATCACATACAGCTATATGGGGATTAAATGATGTAGTGCATATCAACAACAGTTATGAATTATGTCACTTGTTTAGATTTTTTTTCTCCACTCTTGCCATGGTTTACTATGTCAAGGGTATACTTCCTTAAGCTGTTGATTTAAGGCTTGGCCATGTGGCTTACTTTGGCCAATGGATGTAAGCAGACAGAGCATGTGCTCCATCTGAGCAGAGACTTTAAATGTGCTTATATAGTTTTAGTTTGCTCTTTTGTACTCCTGCCCTGAACCATGAGAAGAGCATGACTTGGGCAGCTGATGAAGCTTTAACTTGGGTTCCAAAGTTGTAGACACATAGAGCAGAATTTCACTCAGTCTACAGCCTGAAGCAGAGGCATACCAGCTACTCACAGACCAACTCATGAGAAAGAATATTATTCATGTGAGCCATTGAGATTTGGGCTTATTTGTTATGCAACATTATCACAATAATAGCTGACTATTACATGATGCAAAACATTTGGCACAAGGTCTAATACATTGTAGGTACTCAATAAATAGTTACTGTTATTGATATTATTATTACTATTGGAAAAAAAGGGCTGTTAGCCAAATATGTTTGGGGCACACTGTATGTGACAACCCCTACATTAGCATATTAAAAGCTTTGAAAAGTCCTATAGTTAAAAAAGGTAAACTAGGAAACTTTTTCTGTAATAAACACATACTGACATTTTTTAGGGCATTTTGGGAAATAGCAACATGAAGGCCTTGCATTTAGGACGGGAAGCATTCCAGGTCAAACATTGGTTACTTCCCATTGTTTGTCTGATGGAGTGTAAGAAGAGCATCAGAATAGAGGAGAAAGCCTCCCACCCCACTGGCTGGACCAGCTGCTAACTTTTTAGCACCGTCAGCCAACATGCAGTCCTCTTCCTTCTCCCTGCTGCTCTCAGGCTGAGAACCTGCTAGCCACACAAATGCCTGCTGGGGAGGAGGGGTGCTCTACAACCCTCGGAGCTGTCATTGCACGTGTCTTGTCACCTACTAAGAATTTAACACACACGGCCGCATGGCATTCTCCTGACAGCCCCACAAAGTGAGTGCTTTGTTAGCCCCACTCTCCCAAGGAGGAAACTGAGGCTCAGAGAAGTTGAACGGATGTGCCACAGGCTACCCAGCTAACAGGGATGACGCTAGTACTCAGCACGCATCGGTCTGAAGCTGACTGGCTGCAGGCCTTAAACTACATTGCCTATTGATACAGAGGCTGGAAGATGAGCAATTTCACTTTCCTTTTCTCCATCCCTGCTGCATCAGAGGGAGTGGGCAGCAGTGCAACTAAACTTTCCAAATAACTGTGCAACTGTCCAGTGTGACTAACTGGCGGGTGCTATGACCTAGAAGAAGGCGGGGAGGAGGAAGACCAGCATGAGGAGGAAGCTCTCATGGCAACCACAGAATCAACGGTTTATCTGAGATGGACAGTGTTTTGCCCAAGGTCACCTAGACAAGTACAGGCAACGTGGAGACCAGAACCTGGGTCCTCCAACTCCCAACCCAGTACTTATCTGAGGCAGAGCAAATAACCCCTCATCCCTTTAATAAAAGTCCCCTATGAAGCACTCCTTGCAGGTAAGAGTGGTAAATGAAGTAGATGTAAGCACACGTTATTGGGTGGAGCTTCCAGAGAGCTCTGGCCCTTTTTTCTTTTCTTCCTCTTCCTAGTATGATGGCTGGAGCTCCAGCAGCCACCTATGATCATGAGGCCACCTTGGCGATAAAAGCCAGAGTGCTAAGGATGGTAGAGTTGAAAGATACAAGCAACCTGAGATACGGATGGCATCATGTAGTCACCCAATCAGCCCAACGACCCCAGCCACCCCTCGTCGTTTAACTCCAGGGGGCACCATTCACTGTTTATGCTGTGTAGAGGCATCCTGGAGTTGTGCAGCATGGTGGTCCTGGCTACCTTTAAACTTTCTTTTTTAACTGAAGAGAAGATAAACCTCTATCTTGGTTATTTTATGTCTCTGACTAGCAGGTGAATGCAATCTGGACCGATACATTATTTCACTAGGTTAAGGTGCCCGGTGTCTTTCTGGCTTCCTCCAGATCCACTCCCCACCATTCTCCATCCATGTGGCTGACCTGTATAGAACCCATCAATGGGCTCCTTGTCTCTGCTTCCAACTGGATTCAAATGATGGGAGGTGTTGGTAGAAGATGTGAGGAATGGAGGACAGTGAAGTTGGGTCTTTATTTCCTTGGCTTCTTCCTTCTAGGGCTGGCAGTGTCTTGACCACAAGTCTTGGCTTGTATCAGGAGCCCTCTCCTTCTCTCTCCTTCTTTCTGGGTTCGATGACATTCCCTGTCTGTGCTCCTTCAGGATGGGTGGCAGTAACTGCTCCTCAATGTCACTAGCCCCTGGGTGCTTCCCATCCCTACTGGTGCCCTTAACCCTGCCTCCATCGTTATGAAGAGCACCTTTATTAAACTTCCCTTTTCACTCTTCCTCTCAGCTCTGCTCTCCAGAAAGACATCCTTGAGTCTCGATGCTTCCCTCCCCTATCATCTCAGAGCTGTGTTACTCCTATCCATACTCAGATTTATCAGTAGTAGTATTCTGAAGACCACCATGCAGTGAGCATTCATTACATTCCAGGTCATATCAGGTGCCTTATGTACATTGCCTTGTTGATCCCCACAGCAGCCTAGTGAAGGAGGACTTCTGCCCGCTCTAGCGATGAGGAAAGCAAGTTCTCACAGGCCAAATGACTTGCCCAAGGCCACACAGCTCAGGAAGTGGTAGAGCTGGGCTTTGAACCCCAGGCTGTCCGACTCTGATGCTGGTGGTACTGCCAAGCATGAGGCTGTCTTGTCTCTGGTTTGAACAGAACGATGACCACGGCCATAGTTGTCATGGTTAGCTCTGTCTGCATACATTAGGGCACTCCAAAGGAGGGTGTCAGGTGTTCAAGGGAGCCTAGGAGACCAAGAGCATCTCCTGAGTGTACATAGGACATCTGGCATCTCTGTTACCCCAGATGAGGGGTTGAATGCACGGAAGTGTGGAAGCCAGTGGTCTCAGGAACATAATTGGGAGAAATTCCTCAATTTTCAGCAACCTTATCCATCTTGTACCTTCTCCTTATTACTTGTGGTTGAAGGAGTCCCTCTCATGGTCTTGCATTTGACCAGCATGTGGGCAGTTTGCTGGTCCTCCCTTGGCATTGCACCAGCTTCTGCCAACCTGTCTTGGAAGAGATCGTCCCAAGCCAAGCTTGCTGAATGCCTTTCATTTAGCCTCCACTTAGCGGTGCCAGCCAGTTTGGACACATCCCCAAAGAAAGGGCTCCTGGTCTCCATAGTTTGAAACATGATTGCCGAGCAATTCCATAAATCTGCTTCGGAAAGGCCCGGCAATTTTTTTGGAGGTAAAAAAGCTAACAAAACTAATCCCTCGCTGTTCCTTGAAGTGGACTCAGATGGAAATAAAATCTTTCCACAAAGTGAGCTTTGGCCCTACTTCCTCACTTCAGGTCCAAGAGTGACTTTCAGAGAGCATGTTAGCGAGAGCCCTGGCTGCCGCTCGGGAAGGCAGGCCCGCCACAGAGGTGGAGGGGGCTCGTCACCAGGGAAACGTGCTCATGAGCTGGGCTGCACAAACATTGCTTTTCAGTTCTGAGGGTAGAAGCAACTGTTAGAGAATTCATCAAACTCTAGACAGGAAAAGGGCTTGGTTCCTGCTCCCTGGCACTGCCCAGAGCTCTGAGTGGAGTTGAGTTGTCTCCAGTTATTTGGGACACAACTGAAGCTAGGCCTTGGTTACCAGCAGGCCCAGTGGACTTTGTGGGAGTGGGAAGGGGAACAGTGGCCTGGCCACTGACCCAGACTGAAGACGGTAAGGGGGCCGCATGGAGACTTCCTGGAGGAGGGCAGGATTGTGCAGCACCCTGGCGGAAGGTTCCTCTTTCTTTCTCCATCTGAGTTTGCCCCTTTGGCTGCCATGTTGGAAGCCAGGAAGGACGTGAAGGGAGGCAGATCATAGAGAGGGACCTCTCGTGCCTGTTTCCCTCAAATCCATTTCCTATCCTTCCTCGGTTCTCTTCTGTATGGCAGATGGCTGAGTACTGCAAACTACAATTCCCAGTGTCCTTTGGGAGCCTCCAGTGGTGGGAGGTGGTGGAGGGTTGGCAGATTGAAGGATGATGAGAAAGGCTAGGATCATTCTCTCACACTCCCCATTCCCTGGTAGTTGAGGGGCCTCTCTGGGTATGGTGGTGACTCTAACAGTGGCTGTATTTCCTATGCGTTTTCCTATTCATATTTCCTATGTATTTCCCAGCTTTCTCTATGTCTCTCCATAGTCCCAACTCCCACTGGGCAGCCCCAGCTCCTGGCTTCTGGTAACACCACCTCCTCCCTCAGGTTCTCCTGTCCCAGGGTAGGGGTGGCTTCCTGCTCTTGTTAATTTCTGAGTTGTCTCCAATGCCCTGTTTGCCCTCTCAGCTCTTCCTACATCTTTGTAACTAGTGACCTACACTTAAATTCTTTCTCTTGAACTTCCTGGTTGGGTGGCTTTGCCTTGTAGACAAGAGATGGACCAGTAAGTGTTAAGACTCGGCAGCAGCAACTTGAATAGCATCAAATGAACAAACATTTACAGAGACTCTATCAATTAATGACTCAGGCCAAATTACAGGGATGCAGGTTATTCTGATGATTTAAAAAAACAAACAAACCAACCCCCCCCAAAACGAAGCATCAGACCGTAACAGATAGAAAGTGAGAAGCTTCCAATATCTAGGCAGCAAGAACCTAAGTCTCCTTAGGATACGACCTTTGAGATGAATCAGCTCCAACTGCCCTCTGTGTGTGTTCTGTGGCCCTCACGGTTCATTTCTTAGCAGTCAGAGGCTCTCATGGCCTTTATCTTGGGCCCCATGGCTAATGGCTGACCAGAAGGCACAGGGCACCTTGATTGACAAGTCCCACGCAAACTGAAAACAACTGGGAGATGAACTTGTATTAGTTAGCAGTACAATCTGGGGGGGGTGGGGAACACACACATTCAGTCATAATAGTTCTCTTGCTTAAGGAATTTAATCATGAAGGTGTCCTGCATGAAACTGCAAACCCACAGTGCCCAAACATAGTAGGTGCTTTTTGTGGACTGTGTTGATGTGAATGCCTATCATCTTCTTCAGATATTCCTTTGAATAACGTCTGTGGTTAGACTGCTAGCTTACCTCCAATATCTGTTCTCTCCTATACTACGGAAATAAATCATCCATAAGAAATCAGTAGTTACAGAAGACAGAGAGAAAAGAAGAGCAGGGTAAGTAAGTGAGTATGACCAGGTACAGTCAAAAGCAGTCCCTCTAAAAAGGTGAATTTGAGCACAGACCTGCATGAGTTAAGTCAGTGAGCCATGCAGATATCTGGAGTAGAGTATATTGGGTAGCACGAAAACACAGAAACCGCCAGTGCAAAGACCCTGGGGCAGGAGCCTGATTTGCATGCTGGAGAAACAGCAGAGGCCAGCCATCCTAGAGAAGAATGAAGCTGTGTGAGAATGTTTGGATCTGTGGGGAGATCAGCATGGAGCAGCTCCTGCAGAGGCTGAGGGTTGTGGTTAGGACCCCCGATTTTGCTCTGAGTGAGTGAGGAGCCATTGGAGGTTTTCAGCAGAAGAAAAATGGAACCGCATACATTTTAGGTCAGATCACTGTCTGCTCCATGGAGAACAGACTGGTGGGGAACAAGACAAGATCATTATTCTGCTGAGTCTGTTAGCCACACGGCAGCCAGAGGAAGAGCGAATGTTAGAAGGTAAAAGAACGAATGGATATTGCAAGTTAAGGGTGTAAGTAAGAGTTCAGACAATACTGGAAGGGCTGCTATAGGCCCATATATGATTCATTGCCAAATTCAGGGAACAGACGGATTACTCTGGGAAATCTGGGGTGGGAGCAAATACTTGAACCTGGGGAGAGAAGGAAAGGTGTTATAAAGGAGTCAGGGCTTGAGCTAGGCTTGAAGGATGATGTGGACAAACGCAAATGCATGCCACTGCAGGAATTCATAAGCAGAGGAAAAGCTTGGGTCAGACAGGCCTACCAGTTAGTCTCAGACCAACCAGGATTATTAATACATCCAGCTGTGGGGGAGTGATGGATGGCTCTTGACTCTATTAGCACTGGCTGGGTCTGTGTATCTTCCTCCAAAGGCTCTGAATTCCAGCCCCTCATGCTGGCAGAGCCGGGGCTTCTAAATGAAATGTTAATGGGTGAGGTAGAGTGGTCTACAATGATGAGTAAAACACACAAGCCCACTCCTCAAGGGGCTTACAGACAAGTGGGAGTGCAAGATGCTAAGTGAAAAAGGAAAAAATATATCATCACAAATATTAGTAAGTGTTATGTTGGAAAACATCAGAGTTGGGGAGAAGAGGGAGGGAAGTCATCCCAGGGGGAAATGACATTTGGGTGGAGACCTGAAGGAGTCTCAGGTTTTGTGCAAAACTAGAGGGAAAAGCATTGGTGGCAGAGGGAACAGTAGATGCTAAGAGTTCAGGGCAAGAAAGAGCTTCTTGGACTCAAGAAAATATAAGAAAGTATGGCAGGAACAGAGTGTGCAAAAAGCATTGTGCCCGGTGAAGATTCTCCAGTGATTCTTTTTTTTTCTCATTTATTTGGAGGAAAGGCAGAGAAGGATGCCCAGGCAGGAGCTTGGAGTTGCTGGGTATTTTATTGCAAGAAAAAAATGTACCTGTTGTCTGTGGAATAGAGTGGGGAGGGGTGTGTGAGTGGCTGAGCATCGACAACAGTGGTCACTACACTGACTTTTGTTACGGCAGGTCCTCGAATGAATTCACTTTGTTCGGCAACCTTTCTTTATAATGTTGATGAGATGCTGCAGGAACTGAACTCTTGTTTATATCAATTAGCCTGTGGTAAAACTGGTTTCATTATACTCACTGCACCACAGTTCCAAGAACCTATCAACGGCGTTAGGAGAGAACTCACTGTATTCTCATCAAGAAGTAATAATTTCCCAGCCTGACAAAGTCATGAAAACTCACTTTAAGATGTTATTTTGCCAAGCACTGAGTTCTGCGTTCCTGGCTCAATGGCTTGACTTGTCTGATTTGGGGAGTGTTTTGTCCCCAAGGCTTTGGTGGTCTGGACCGTTTGCTGAATTGCTACTGTGCCCGCAGATGTCAGTTAGCGAGGAGTCTTTTTCGGATGCAAAGGGGCTGCCCCGAAAGCCTAGTCCAGGTCTCCAAGAAACCAACCCCAACTGCTCACGAAAAATCAGAAAAAAGGCCTGCTGTCAGGGCAGGCCCCAGCCCTGGGCGAGCTCAGGGACTTGCCTAAAAGTCGTTTAAAAACCATTTATTCCGAGGACCCAGAAAAGATTCCAGCTGAGCCCTATTTCATTCCAAAGCCATGTCGTGTTCCAGAGGAGTTTAATTCCTGTGATTCAGATTCATTTGCACCCAACTCATCAGAAGGGATTTGTTGGGTTTCCAAATCTACACAACATCACTCGATACCCCAGAAACCTCACGCTCCGCGCTGCCTCACCGGCCGGCGGTGTTCCACCAGGTCTGAACGGGATCCAGCGTGCGTTTGGAGCCCAGCAGGCAGGAGCCTCGCGTCACTCCTTGGCAGCTGCATTCTTTATTATTTTTTTTAATTTAGTTTCCAATTTGAGGGAAGGATTGGTCCCTGGACAGTATTTGAAAGAGGTTCTTCTCAACCTCTCCATTCTCTGTGACAAGGATGATCACTCCTTCATTTATCAGGCGTTTAGCGAGTGCTTCCCGTGTTCGGGGCCCTGAGCGAGAACTGGGGACAGTGCACCGCATGGGTGTGACTCATGCCCTGCCCTGCGTGGCATTTGCAGTCCGGTGAGGGAGACAGGCGGTGAACCATAATGACTCATAAATTAGTCCAACTGCAAATGCAATTTCCCAACACTCAACAATTGTTTAATGACTATCTATATATGCTAGACATTCTCTCGGCATTGGAGATACAGCAGTGAACAGAATACTGCCAAAGTGGAGTTATTAATATTGCTATGGTTGAGATGAGATAACACACAAAACCCTTAGCTCGGGGGCTGTTATTAGGAGTTTGGCTGCCTTGCTCTAAATCTTCAATGGCTCCCTAGTACTTAGAGGGTAATAATGTTCCATCTCTTTGGGTTACAAACAGCTGGGCTTTGCTTCTTTTTCAAATCAACCCAGTCTTACCACTAACCAGCTGTGCAACTGTGAGTAAGTCACAAGTCCTTCCCTGAGCCTCGGTTTCTTCTTCTGTAGAACAGGAATAATAATGGTGTTTATCGCAAAGGATTGCTGTGGGGATTACAGGAATTGTGCCTGGCTCAGTGAATGTTAGCTGTTATTATTATTAAAATGATTCTTTTAAAAATATGTTGCTACTTGTGGCAGAGAGCCTTAATTGTTTGATTTCTCCATTTCAGGATAGTAATAGAATCTTTAGCCAGACACATGGCTACCCAGCATAAAAAAATACATTTCCCAGGCTCCTTTGCAGTTAAGAGGGGCCACGTGACTAAGTCCTGGCTAATGGGGCTATGAGCAGAAGTGATTTGTGTAGTTTTCACTCTGTGCCCTTCAAGAGGAGGGACGTGCCCTGATTTGGTACCTCCTGGGTGCTATGCCTTGTTTTGGGCTCTTTGGATCCAAAGAAGAAGAACATGATCCTTGTTTTCAAGAAGCTCTCAACCCTTCACTGTTTCATTCAATGAATACCTTATGGTCCTACTATGTGCCAGCTCACTGGACTAGGTTCTGGGCATTCAATTGGGGGCAGAACAGAGAGGGTCCCTGGCCTCTTGGAACTTATATTCTAGTTGGGGGAGGGGCAGAACGCAAGCACATAAACCCATAAACAGGGCAAGGTTACATGTCACAGCAATATAATATGAAGTGAAAGGGCATGCAAATCTAGAAATGACCAGAGGCCTCTCTGAGGAGCATCTGAACTCAGTGATTTTGACCGGGGAGCGAGAAACCCAGCAGCACTTTGGAACTATAAGAGTTAAGCATTGGTCAGGCTCACAAATGCAGAAAAACTCCACAAAGATACAGGGGAAGTATTTCCACCTCCGATAAGGAGTAAGAACGCAGCAACTTATTCCATATGCCAAGACAAGAGGGGTGGGCGGGAGCTGGTGGGTCTGAAGCATACCTGGTCATGCTGGGCTGATGAACGGCCGGCTGGTGGGGGCAGGCAGACTGGCCTCTGCCGTGGAGGGACTGGGAGAGCGGGAGGAGGAGAGAGGCAGGATCTGAATCCGGGACAAGAAGGAGGTATTTCAGGTAGCCCCCCGAATTTTCCTTTTGGGTGGCAGAAAGAATGCGTGCCGCTATCTGTTGTTTCAAAAGACATTGCAGCGTTTGCTAGAGAAGGATGTGGGAAGGCAGCATTCACTGTTTCTCAGCTTTGAGTCGGTCTGGGCAAAATCCGGATGGATGTAGAGAAAAATCACACAGTCCATCTCGGTGGGCTGTTTGGCAAGACTGTAGAGCATGATTTTTCTTAGAAACGGTCCCTGAAAAAGAAATGAAACACTGCTTGGGCCGAATGGGGCTGACCAGCGGTTCGGCTGAGCTCGGCATGCGGGCTCTGTGCGGTCTGCCGGCTCTCCGGGCTGCCACCAGTCTGTGCCCTCTGCCCAGGGCACTATTTCTTTGTTTCTTTTTTTTTTTAACCTGGACATTTACTGATACTTACCTAATCATGTCTCCTGGCCAGGCATTTTCTAAGGGCTTTCTAAAATATTAACTACCTTCTAAAATAACTTCTCTAAGCCTTCTGATAAAGGGTTGGGACAGTTATTACCCTGGCTATCCTAGAGGAAAAGCCAAAGGAGCCCATCCAATCTATACCACTCAGCTGGTGGGTAGCAGAGGTGGGATTTGAACATAGGCAGCCTACCTTCAAGGTCTATGCACTTAATCACCATAGCTTGTATGTCTCGTTCTGGACACTTCAGGTCTCTACTTACGTTCCTGGTCACAGATGCTGTCTCAGCCTTGGGAGCCAGAGGAACCGGTCCTCTTCTGATCTCTTTAGCACCGTTTAATTGCCCTCTTTCGGGTGTGAGAGTCACAGAGGTGCCTGTTCAGACTTCCCTTTGACAAAGAGCTTCCTGTTCAGGGGTGAGCAGTGCAGCAGCCCACAGACTCCAGCTGCGGCATCTTCGAGATGCACTGGGGTTTCCGGCTGAGGTCATATCCTAAGGCCTCGGGCCTGGCCATTGAGGTCAGCGGTCTCCGCTCTGGGGCGCCCCACGTGTTGACCCGAACTCTCAGGTTTGAGGTACAGTCCGAGGCTCTGCCGGCCAGCTGCTTTCTTCTCCTTCCTTTTTCCAGCCTCATGCACAAAGGGCCTTGTCCACACACGCCTGTTGTGTTTTCAGTCCCAGGCTCCGTGCCTGGTAGGTGCTGTGTATTTCCAGTGGGCTACTGTTTTTAAAATGCTAAGTGAAACATTTTTTTGGTATTTTGATGCTTCGGGTTGTGGCTGCTCCCTGCTCCTACCCCTGTTTGTGGTTCTTTGAACTCATTGCTTTGGGGGAAAAGTGGAGACAGTAGAAAACAAAGGAAAATGGAGTATCACCCTGGCTTTTAAAATTCAAAATCCTTTACCTTTTAGTGGGAAACTCGGGCCATGGATGGTATATTTGGTTTTCATGATGAATAAGAGCGAACTTTCATTCCCTGAGTTGGAAAGGGACACCCCGGCTGGCAGGGAGGGGAAAAGGGGAAGAGAATTTGAGGAGCAAAAGAGAGAAGGGGTCTGTGAGGAAAGGACCCAGCTGGAAGAGGCTGAACAGACATGAGAGGCTGGATCAGCCTCTTCCTGAAGGCACACCCACAAGCCAGGCAGGATCTGAGCAGAGTGAAATTGTCCAATGTCCACCCCAATAAGTGCTGGGGACCCCACCAGCTGTCCTTGGTGGTGTCCAGCTGGGACCTCCTCTCAACCACAGATAGCATGCCACATGTTGAATATCCGTCCGCGGGGTCCTGAAAGTCACAGTGTGACTTTTTCCTCTGAGTAGCTTCTCCTTTCATTGTCCCAGACACTCATAACTTGGAAGGGGTCAGAGATGGAGGGCAGGGTCCTGAATGTCACCGAGATGGGTGCTGTGCCTGGGCAAGGCTGAACAGAACACACTCAGGTTGGCCACTGAGCTGGGGCAGTTGTGAGAGAATGTTCTGGTGTCTGAGCTTCTAGCTTTATTTAGGCCGCGGCTCAAATATCTCTTCAGAAATGTCTTCCCTGGCTTTGGATGAAAATCCCTTATCGTCTGACTTATGAGTCCCTTTCCTGCCTTTTATCACCACCAGAAATTGTCTTCCATGTTTATTTGCCTATTTAGCATCTCTGTCCTGCCTAGCAGGGGCACCCCACAACTGTAGGACCCGGTGGGCTTGTTCATGGTGCCCTGCCCCGTGGTTGGTCCAGGGCGAGCCCCATTCCTATCCCGAAAAAGGCGTTCGCTACCCTGGAAGGAATAGACGAACTCCTCCTTGTCTTCAGAATAAAATCCAAAAAGGCAGTGCATTACCTCAGACCTTTTATTGGTAGATGAATGAATGGCTCTCTGTAGGGGGGTGAAATGGAGGGGTGGGGATAACCGATGGAATGCTGGTTGGGGTCACACCAGCCATGGGGACGGGGAGGAGGCCATCGCAGCAGGAACCAGGGCCCCTGTGGGTGAACTGAAGACACAGCAATGGTCCAGGTGGGCGTCCCTGGCTTGAGGGAAGAGGTAAGATGCCCATCTGCCCGACGCACTCCCGCGACTACGTGGTGCACCTTGGCCAAGTGTGAAGGTATAGCCTCCCCTCCGCTGACTTTCATTTCAATCGGATAAAATTCCTGATTGTTTAACTCCCTTTATGGGCTTTAAAAGCATCTCTGCCAGAGCCACAAATCATTCAAGGGCTATCTTGAAGGGGGAACACCACCAGCCCGCTTTTTGCGTCGAGTCCTTTGTGGCCAGTAAATCAGTCTCCTCGGCTCCCTCTGCCCTTGGAGCCAGAGATGGGAGCTGCTTGCGAGCGCCGGTGAACGGGCCAACGGCTCTCTGGAGAGGTGGGTCTTCCCTGCACAGAGTTGGGGGAGGGGCACCGCGACGGAGGCTGTATTCTCCCTTGGGTTCCAACACCCAGGGGTATCCGCAGTCCCAGTAGTTGGTCAAGAGGAGGGAAGAGAAGCCAGTCAGACGGCGGGGGCTGGTCTCCCTGGCAGGCTGGGGAAGGACAAACAGCCTAAGAACAGTAGAGGTGACATAATTAATGAGTATTCTGGGGGCCTTAATGAAAATATACTTGGAACTCCATGCCTGAAGTAATCCATGTTTTAAAAATAAAAATGAAAGAACGCAGACAGGCCAAAAGAAACAGAATATACACACGCATAATCCCTCTACCCAGACATAACATTATTAACATGCGGTTTAGCTTTCCCATAATTTTATTCATAAATATATATTCTTTTGATTAAAATGGAGTTGTACAGTATGAGCTGTTGTAGGACTCGTCTTTCTCACTTAGCATTATGTCAGGACATATTTCCTTGGAAATAAATGTAGAACTACCTCACCGTTTCTGATCGTTACATAAGATTCCAATGTATGGATGGCTTGTGATTAAATAGTCATTTAACCAAGTTACTATTGTTGACATTTAGGCCATTTCCAATTTTTTTCTTGCACTCATGAATAACAGTGCTGTGAGCCCCTTGTGTGTCCCTGTTTTCATAGATTTCTGCGTATTTCTTTATAATAAATTAATTTAAGTGGAACTGCTGGGTCAGCGGGAAGGCGCATTGTTATGATTTCTTGATAGAGTTGCCAAGAAGCCTTTCTAGAAAGCTGTATCAGTTAAATTCTTACAGGAAACATTTAGGAGAAACATGCCTGGATAGAAATGACCCTACAAGCAATATATGCTGTAAAAAGTCACCAAACAGCAGAGAAACATGAAGCAGAAGCTGCCACTCTAATTTCTCTTCCCGGAGAAGACCATATTTTCACTGCACCAATGTCAGATCCCAGTTTTGTTGAATCTCGACCTTGCCACCTAACTCCACCCTGTTTAGAAGACTTGTTTGCGACTCGGAGCTCGAGGAGGGCAGGGGCTCTGTTTATTCTGTTCATTTTTGCATGCTGGTGCCGATTCCAGGGCCTGGTGCACACTGGCTCTCTGTTGTGTAAAACGTTGTGCCCAAATTCAGCACTTTGAAACAGCAAACATTTATCTCACACATTCAGCAGTTTGAAACAGCAAACATTTATCTCCCACAGTTTCTGTGGGTCAGAAATCTGGGTGTCGCTTACTTGGATCTCTGTCGGGTTGTTGGCAGGGGCCACAGTCTCATTCGGAGGCTTGACCTGGGCTAGGGGACCCGATTCCAAGGTACTTCACTCACATGGCTGGCAAGTCACGCCTGTGGTTGGCAGGAACCCTCAGCTCCTTGTCCCGTGGATTTGGCACAGGATTGCTTGAGAGCCCTCACGGCGTGGTGGCCGGCTTCCCCCAGGAAATGCTCCAAAAGAGGGGGCAAGGCAGAAGCTGTAGTATTTTTTATATTCTTTTTTTTTCCTTAAATTTTTTCTTTTCAATTACAGTTTACATTCAATATTAGTTTATACTGGTTTCAGGTGGACAGCAGAGCGGTGAGACAATCACGCACAGTGGTGCCTCTCCGTACATGTCGTTAAGTCGTTCTGGGATGAGTGAGAAGGGCCGAAACTGAGGAGCACCGAACGAGGAAGCGTTTTCTCCGGTGGGGTGACGCTGGGGCTCACATGAGTTCCAGCAAGAGCAACGAGTCCCGAGCAAGCACCGAGTGCTGAAACATTTTTTTCTCACCAAAATGAGACAAGTGCAGCGTTTGATGAGTCCTGGAGCCGACGAGCACCGAGGTGTGACTGTACAAAGTGTGTCCTCTGATATTTCCAGTGCCTGCCTGGCACCGTACACAGTTACTATAATATTATTGACTGTATTTCCTGTGCTGCGCTCTACATCCCCATGGCTGCTTTGTAACTACCAGCCTGTACTTCTCCACCCCTTCACCCTTTTCACTCAAGTCTCCCAACACCCCACCCCTCTGGCAACCCTGAGATCATTTTCTGTGTCTATGAGTCTGTTTCAATTTTGTTTGTTCATTTATTTTATTCTTTAGGTTCCACATAGACGTGAAACCCCATGGCATTTGTCTTTCTCCGACTGACTTATTTCACTGGGTGCAATATCCGCAGGCCCCTCCATGCTGTTGCAAATGGTAAGTTTGTTCTTTTTTATGGCCGAGTAGTATTCCACTGTAGATCTGTACCACAGATGGTTTTTAAAATTATTTTATTGTTGTTCAAGTGCGGTTGTCTGCATCTCCCCCGACCCCCCAGCCCCAGCACAGGTGTTTTTACCCACTGGTGGGAGCTGTACTATGTTTTACAACCTGGCCTAGAGCTCACACTCTGTCATCTCTACAATATTTTGCTGGCTACTTTGCTCAGCCCTATTCAGTGTGGGAGGGTCCTACTTAAGGACATCAGTTCCAGGTGGTGGGGGATCCCTAGGGACGATCTTGGAAGCTGGCCACCACGTTTGTTAAAATGAGCTAAATAAATGACTGGACAACTGAATCAGAAGTGGAAGAGGCCAATAGTGTTCTCTATGTCTTCCCAACTGTTCTGGGTAGAGATGGGATAATTATCTGAGAACTGAGTTTGGATGAAGCTGTGTACTTGCTGCCAACTTGAACTATTCCTGCTGTGAGTCAGGATGGGCCAGCAACAGCTTAAAACTCCCACACACATCTGGGAGATTCCCAGGGAGTTGGGTCTTGTGGGGGAGACCACAGGCCTAGAGCAAAGCTGGTTCTTGCCACTCTCAGGAATGCCAGGCCTGCATGTCAATCAAGACGGGGTGGGTCATTTGGCCAAGGGAGGTCACTCTCATCATTGGAATACTCAGTAGTTTATGACCTCTATAAAGCTATTAGCCCCGAGAGATGAGGGGAAAGTGGTTACCAGCACCCTTTGCCTCTCTGGGGTCCATTAGCGTGAGGGCTGTAAACTCCATCTCCAGCCATGGGTGACTGGTTTTATTATCAATCAATTACTCGCGCTTGTCAGCGAGTCTCAAGCATCCCACGAGCATAGAACCTGGCCAGATAACCATGGACACTTTGGGCAGTTCTGCTCTATATCCCAGGTCTCAGTTTCCCTTTATGTCAAATAAGAGATTGGACCAGGCTAGAGGTTCCCACACTTCTCACCACCAAAATTTATTTCCTTTCTTTTACTTCCGTTGTGTTGATTTCATGTTTTGAAATCAATTCTCTAGCAGTCAGAATTCCTTACAAAGCTATTTCTCTTCCCCCTTATTATTTAATGTTATTAAAGACAATTATCTTCATCTAAAAAAGGAACAGACAGCTGACAACCACAAATTCTGACCATCACAGTCTAGGCTGCACCCAGAATGTATGGGGTCTCAGCCAAATATCTTTTGCAGGGCTCTTTCTATTCAACAATTTGATGACCTGACATCAGCATGTCAGGTCCATTTGGGTGGCATGATTCCATGAAAGGGACAGCAGGCAGGCCGGTGGGTATGACTTGTACCCAAAGCTGCCATCCTGGAACTGAGGTCAGCCTTGGCCCTGACAACCCAAGGGATGCAAGCCCTGGAGCTCCTCCAGGTATCCAGTTGACCTCATGCAAAGGCTAGAGGGTAAGAGAGGGCCACGAAAAGGAGTAACAGGGACTGAGACGCACGTGGGTCCCCTCCAGACTCAGAGTGCTCTGCTCAGACAGCAGAACCGGCCTGGCTGGTCCCAGGCATCAGAAAGGACCTAGAATATTTCAGGGAAGGAAATCCAGACAGTGGGGCCTGGTCCCCTCACTCAACTCTAAGGGTCCTATGGACCGTGGAATAATGAACGTTTCTGGGATGAGTTGTAAACAATCTGTCCCCAAGAGAAATAAACATGTTTTTGTTCATCTGAGAAGCCAGATCATTAGCAAATGAACAATTCTGCCCATCCATCAGAAATACAGAAAAAAAGCTTGGTCTCAATCTTCTAAGACTTTCAGGGGACCAAAGACTCTAGTCATTAGACTCACTAGTCTTTATTGAGCAGCTATTTTGCCCAAGACCTTTTACACGTAGTATTTGTTAACCTTTATAAAAGTCCTGAAGGAGTTTCTCTTTACAGATGCACAAACTGAGATTCACAACACCTTCTTCAGGCTGAGAACTGAAGGGGCAGAGAATCTCCAAGAATTATTCTCTAACAATTGCACCTGACATGTATTGAAGCCTCTCTAGGTACCAGACATTGTTTGAACCCTGCCCATGAGCTAAGTACCGAATCCTCACAACAATGCTTTGAGAGAGGAGCTATCATCACCCCCATTTTACAGAGGAGTACACTGAGGTTCAGAGAGGCTAAGTCACAACCAGTCAATGTCACAGAGTTTGTACACGGTGGACATGGGATTTGAACTCAGGCTGTCTGGCACCAATGCTGAGTTCTTAGCCGCTAAACCACACTGCTTTTCTTGGGCCTCACTCTCCCAAGATTCTGTCCCAAGAAGACCTGATAAGTGGGTCTTCTGGAAGAAATGTGCTTGGGCAGCCAAGCTCCTCAGCTTAGTCTTTGGAAGTAGAAAACTAGACTTTAAATCCTTGATGGTAACTCACTCTGCTCTCAGGGCCTCAGTTTCTTTCTCTGTAGAATGGGGACAATCTCGTCTTGCTGGAGGCAGCTGTAGAGATGAAATGACATAGGGTGTACAAGGTGCTGGGTTCATAGGGAATTGCTAGCACTTCTAGTCTTAGCCCACGCTACCCAAGGAAGTGATGATGACTTAGAGCAGAGGCATTCTTGATCGCCCACGCAAAATGGAATTAAGCTCCCAGGTAAACAGGTTGGGATACATGCTCACGTGAAAATACTGGAAACTCTTTTGGCGAGAGTTGGAGTAGGTGGGAGTAGAGCAGGTTGGAGTTTGAAAGAACTTACACGCTTCTGTCTCAGGTTGGGTTTTCTAGAAGCAGACACTGCGCTACCTGCCTTGGACCAAAATGGCCAGGCATCTCCAACTTCCATCCGTGGCCACGGGAAGGGCACGGCCTTGGGCGAGGGCACTCTCAGCAGCTGAGAAATACCTGAAGGAGCTGGCTGCTGGGGGTCATCTGCTGACCACATTTCCTGCAGGTCGACAGTAAGTTCTTCCTTGAAGAAGGATCTAGAAGGCACATCTTTGTGTCTACCAAGCCTGCTAGGCTGATGAGGACAAGGACGCTGGGAAAGGAGAGATGAGGTCATTGGGCTGAGCAGACAAACCACATGTTAGTCTACTTTCTGCCCTCCCCCAACCCCTGCCCCCCGGCCCAAGGCTGGGTTCATTGTGTCTCATTGTCCACGTGCTGCCTGGCCATCAGGAACGCCTACAACACCTCCCATCTGGAAGCAGGTGTCAGCTCTCCTCTCGGCAGAAACCCTCGGGCTGGGGAGGCAGTCAGGTATTCCCGCTGGAAACTGCAAGGCTTCTCTGCTGGGCTGCTCATGACTGAAAGGCTTAGAATGGAAGCATCTGAAGTTGTCTGCCCTTCAGTCCCCAACACCTGAGAACACAAGAGGCCAATCCATGGCCAAATAAGGTTTCCAAAGGCAGGCTGTTTCTGGGGAGCCAAAGAGGGAGAATGACGGAGCCCATGCCCTTCAGTGGGACCTCACGGAGCTCAGGCTCTGGGCTGATGGAAAAGTCAAGTTGAGCGGCTGCTGAGCTCTGCCTTTCTGCTTCCTAAGATGTAGAAAGATGTCCACGTACTTTGCAAACTCAGTGGATTTCTGGAACATCTCAAACAGAACTCAGCCCGGGAAGCCAATAGGGAAGCCAGTAACAGAGGGACAGCTAAAACAGGGTGGCAGGGAACCGTGGGGACAACCGTTACGTGAGTTAGAATCCGATGACTCAAAATGAAGAGTATGACTAATAATTATAGTGTACCCACATAAAAAACAATGAACAAGCTATTGCAGTAAAACATTTCTATAATTAAAGCTGTGTAGATGTATATAGCAATGAATTATTATTGTAGCTGATGTTTATTGAACCCTGCTGGGTACTTGCATTATCTCATTTCATCTCCCAGTGACTCCATACGGGAGAGACTATTATTATCCCCACTGTATACAGATGGGGGAATTTAGTCTCAGGAAAATTAACCTACTTGCCAAGTTCAATACTATGTAATGTGTGGAGCCAGTTGGAGCCAGTAGCAGGCACCAGACAGGCGCTGACAGGATTAAATGAGTTAGCAAATGTGGCATTCCTTGTACCTGGCACACAGTAGGGATTTCAGCAGTGACGGTATTTATTATTATTTTGGGTTTTTTTTTTTAAGAGAAGGGGGAAAGGAAGGAAGAGGGAGAGACACGACAATGTGTGGTTGCCTCTTGTGCGCCCCCTACTGTGGACCTGGCCCGCAACCCAGGCATGTGCCCTGACTGGGAATCGAACCAGCGACCCCTTTGGTTCGCAGGCCGGCACTCAATCCACTGAGCCACACCAGCCAGGGCCTTTACTATTATTTTGTACAGATGTATCCACAGAAGTGTTCCCAGAGCTCTCACCCATTTGAACCCCACCACGATGACGGGTATTGTGGTGTCCTTTGACCACTGAACACAGAACAGAAGGGCCCAAATGAACGACACAGCGATGCAAAGCTATCGACCCTGGATCAGTTAGCTAGAGGTTTAAACCAGCCACTGACTGAGCTCCAGATCCTGCAGGAGGGTACACTGTGACTCAGCCAGGTGGTTTCCTGGTCAGGCTGGAGAACAGGCTCTGCCTTTGCATGGGAGGAGCTGAAAAGTCACACGGCAAAGGAGGGGATAAAAGCATTGATGTTTGCAAGGAAACCACCAGCTACTAGATAACCTATATTTGGGGTTGGTCCCACTTTCAAATATTCTCCTCCATGTCACCATAAACCACTGACATGTTCTAGAAATACCGATCCTTTGGCATTCAACTTGACCATTCATCTCTTGTACAATACACCACAGGGAAAGAGAACTCCTTTTCATTGCATTGTAGCTGTTGCTAGAGTATTTAGCTTGCAACTTTGGGGTCTGAGACCTGGGTTCAAGTCCATACTCTGCCAGTCACTTGCTGTGTGACTGTGGGCAGCCCGCTTGCCCTCTCTGAGCCTCAGTTTCCTCCTCTGTAAAATGGGACTGGCAATAGTTTTAAGTCACAGGGCTGTTGGGAGGATTAGGGAGACAGCAGGTGCAGAGCACCTGGCACGTGTCCTGGTCCCTGGCTCCATGAGTGCTGGCTCCATTTGTTATTATTATTATCATTCCGCCCACCACGGACAGTGGGAATTCTTTTTCCCTTCCCCACTCTGCAAATTCTAGAGGCCAGGAGTGAGAGTGATGTATCGCGACCTGTAATACACGTGATGAGCTCTGGGCAGCCATTTCGAATCCCATTTCCTACTGCCAGGAGGATAAACTAAGACACCTTCTCCCAGCCAGAGAAACAAGACAAAATAAATTATAACTTAGTGCAGCATTTAACCTTGTGGCGCCCCTGAGAGGGAGACCCGCCGGAGGATTAGAAAGGCGGTTGGAAATATGAAATAGAGTGTCTACAATCACTTCTTTGGCCAGCCTTTTTTTTTCCCTTCAACCACACAGATTTCAAGAGTGAGAGGTCCAGACCAGGGGTCTTAAAGTTCCACGAGCTGCATTTGAGGGTTTGCTCAGGATTACAGAAAGGGTGATCAGGCCAGAGAGGCCTGCACCTGGACACCCTCCGGCCATGCCCTGTGTTGCCGGCCTGTGGGCTGCGGTTCTGCTCCACACCCCAGCGTGGAGCCAGGCACGCCAGCTCCAGATCAGGGGCTGCTAACAGGGCCAGACAGGGCCTGGAGCTGGGGGAGACAGGGATGCAGGTTTCTACCCACCACGGCTCTGGCTCAGCTTGGAAACTCTGATTCCTGCCTGAAATCCCTGACCTTCTTCAACTTGTTCTTTGCTTCTCTTGAGCCTGGGCACTCAGCTCAAACCTCTCTTCTTGGACAGCACCGAGGCCAGAACCTTTGGGGGCTGCGGAACGGATGACAGGGTCTGGCGTCCAGAGTTGGAAGCGCGGGCATTGGGGCTGGCCGGCTGAGCGCTCCAAGCCTCTCCAAACCCATCTGTTCCTTTTTCCTCTGATAGGTGGGTGGACCAGGCCTCATTTCCTTTTGTCACGTAGGGAAACTGCAATCCCAGTGGCGATGAAGATGATAACTGAAGTTTTGTAGGCATTTCCTATGTGTCAGGCTACACAGTAAGCGCTTCGGATGCTCTGTCTCATGCAAGCCCGTTCATTTTTTCCATTTCACTAACGATTCCGCTGGAGCCCAGAAAAGTGAAGCCACATGCTGAAGGCCACGCCACTGGTAAACAGCACTACTAATGGGCTAGGCTATGATTCATAATCAGAAGCATTCTTTCTCAACTGAGGTCCTGATTAGCAAATGAGAACGCCTCCCCTCCCTCCAATTACATTCCCACGTGCCTTAGATTGACAGGGTCTTCAAACTTCGTTTCTTTTACATAAACAGTTCCAGTTATCCGTTGTTGCATCAAAATACTACCCCCAAGCTTAGTCAAGTCAAACAACCCTCTCGTTTGCATGGTTTGGGGGAACTTGGTCCTGGTGGAGGGAGGATGGTTCACTCACGCTCTGTAATGACCGAGGTCTCTGCTGAAGTGGCTCAAATGGCTGGGGTGGCTTGTCTGGAGCCATAGGTCTGGAGCCTTGGTTGCAGCTGGCAACTTGGTTCCTTATTTCTCCTCCACATGGTGTCTGTTGGGCTGGGAAGTTCAAGATGGCTTCTTCACATCGTGTGCCTAGGCGAGGGTGTCTGGAACATGTGCCCGTATCTCTTTCTCTCTGCATGTGCCCCTCCACATGGTAGGTTGGGCTTCCTCACAGTATGGCCATCTCGGGGTAGCTAGACTTCCTACGTGGAGGTTGAAGCCTCAGAGAACCTGTGCTCCAAGCGGCTCTGGCAAAAGCTGCAAGGATTCTGATAACCTAGCCTTAGGCGTCCCACAGCATCAGCCAAGGTCCTCAGCATGGCAGCTATGGAGGTGCCACTGGAAAATCCCTTCAAGAAAGAATTGGTCATTCATCTAGGAGCGTTACAGCCTCCAAATGTAGCACCTTCAGGGGCCACTGCAGCATTGCAGCCACAGGGCCTCTAGCCAAGGACTGGGCATGGTGGGGGCCTGGGCCTGGCCATTGCTCCCCCGTGCCGGGCTCCTCTACTGAGAGGTCTTGGCTCTGGAGCCCCACGCTGAGTGGCCCAAGCCGTGGTCGGATCTGCAGCGGGTACCAAGCCGTTCCTGTCCAGTTCTGCCTCCTTGCCTGTCATCTTTCAGGGATGCTGACTTATGCCCAAGAGACTTCTTACACTCCTAACTCCTCACCTTCTGCTTCTCAGGAGACCCTAGCCGACATGCGAAGGCAAGGCCAGATTCAAGGGGAGAGGAACTCTGCCCCACCATTCAAGGGGAGGGGCAGCGATAGCCCTGCAGACATCTTTCATCTACTACATCATCTCTTTACCCGTGCCTGACTTACAGAGAGACGTTCATGCAGCACAGTGCATGGCTCAACTGAACCAGCACAAAGTGGACACACCCATGTATTTGCCATCAAGTTGGAGAAATGAAACTTCACCGGCCCCTCAGGGGCTCCCCAGCGCCTTCTCAAGTCTCCACCCACCGTCCTCCCCAGAGGTAACCATCACCCCGGCTTCGAACAGCAGAATTGAATGTGGCCTCTTTCCGTATTGTATGTAAATGGAGACACAGGGCGCACCTCCTACTTTATATCCGGCCTTTAACTTTCCGTGACGCTGGAGGCCCATCCATGTTTTTGCAGGCAGCTTTTATTCATTGTTGCAGCATCCTCTGATGTAACTGTCACCAATTATTTACCTACTCTATTATTGATGAGTGTCTGTGCTTTTTTGATCATGTACCCCATCATTAAGAAATCTTTGAGTAGTGGTGGGGGGTAAATGCAGACAACTGTACTTGAACAATAAAATAATTTTTTGAAAGAAAGAAATCTTTGAGCACATATTATAAACATATATCGTATGTAGTATTCGATATGTATTCCATGATAGTAACACACTTGGCATACTGTAAAACATATACAGAAAGACATGGAAATTTAAAAAGATAAGTTAACAGGGGGGAGGACAAATAATTTTTTTCCGCTCTCTAGGTTCTTGGCTAAGACACCCCCACCCCCACCTAATAAAAGACAGATTAACAAGAGAAAAACAAACAGAAGCACTGAGCCCCCCACCACTTCCTGGAGCAGAGAAGAAGCCACCCTCGCCAGTGGAGGGTTCCCTCACCAATGTAAACGCCTCTTACAGAAGGGTTGCTTCTCCTTAGTTTTCAGCGTTTCTCCTGTGTTCACTCTTTCTTAAAAATAATCAGCCTACAGTAATCCTTACGCCAAAGAGACATGTTTTGGGGTGGCAAATTCTGCTCCCCTTTGCTAATCTATAAGTTTTAATATTTTCTTTCTGCTTCCCAGGGGATCATGCACACTCCCCATTGTGGGCTCCTGCGTTAAGGGACAGGATTCTGATAACATATATGTGCTTAAATCAGAGGTCATGTGACATTGGGCCGATCATAGGCTTTGAAATCAGACAGACCTGGACTTGTCTCTGTTTACTAGCTATGTGACTCTAAATAAATGAATCTATTTACTCATTAACGGATGTGGAGGGGTCCCTGCCTTGCATTCATCCAGCAAATGTTTACTGCGTGCGTATTATGTGTCAGGCACAGTTCTAGGTGCTGGGAAGACAGCAGAGACCTGTATGCATTCTAATCCTGGGACAGAGAAGAATTGATCAGTGATTCACGTACCGCCCAGGCCAACTGGACCTAGGTGTTTTTGGTTATTCTTTTTTATCCCCCAAGATTTTTATTTATTTATTTACTTTTAGAGAGAGGGGAAAAGGAAGGAGAAAGAGAGGGAGAGAAACATCGATCAGTTGCCTCTCACACATACCCCATCCAGAGACCAGGCCACAACCCAGGTATGTGCCCTGACCCGGAATTGAACCTGCAACCTTTCCTTTTGCGGGATGATACTCAACCAACTGAGCCACGCTGGTCAGGGCAGTCTTTGGTAATTCTTGGCAATGCCCTGTGTTGGAAGCAGACGGCATGGAGCCAGCTGACAGCCTGCCCTTCGCTGACTTTTTCCTGCATGGACCCCAGTCCAGACTCTCCACTCAAGGGTTCCTCCTTCCCCAGCCTCCCCCCTCCATGGTGCATAAGAGGGGGCTGTCTCTGGTAGAACAGGGAGGAAGTCAGAGGAGATGGGGGAGGCAGGGATGGAAGGGCAAAGGGCAGACTGGTGGGGATTTCAGAGACCCTGTGGTTCCACCAACCACCCCCTCCGCATACCCACCTAATATCGCCTGCTTCCCCCTCCCACTCCCCGAGTTATCTGGACAGGGTGTCTAATTGAAATTGAAGACCTGTTTAGCTGTGTGCCTACACAGTCTGATCTCGAATGTGGGCAACCACAAAGTATGCTCTGCTGCTTCCCGTCCCCAGGAATCTGACAAAGTGATTGATGCCCAGAGAAGGTATTTCTTCCGAGGTCTGGAGCCAGTCTCTTATTGTAAGCCCTGGAATTGAAGATTCATCCAACGCGCCGCCTTGTGTTCACTAACCTAAGAAGACTGAAGTGAACGGGGCCCAGACAGCCCTGAGAAGCACACTTCAGGGCTCCAGGAAGCTCGGATCTGTACTGCAAGGCTGTCTTGCAGATAAATGCTGGGGTTTCACCAGCACACGGTATCTGTGAGAGACACGAGGCCCGCGTGTGCCCGAAAATGATGCAAAAGACTCTCCATCCGTGCAATGAGGGGAGGCCCACAGGAGGGGAACACTGTCTCAGAAGAGAAGGATTTTTTTTCATCACAAATCTCTTGGAAAATCTAGTAAAAGGTATGGCTCCTTTACCCAGGGGGGAAAAATGCATGTACATGGATGCATTAAATGGCGATACAATTTTAGGGTCAACAGTGAGTAAAACTTAAAACAGCACAGGTTCATTTCTAAGTTCTTGAGTTTACGCAGTCAGTCCTACTGACCCTCAGGGGGCAGATGCTATGATGATGCCTATCTGCCCAAGGTTGCTCAGATGCTTAAGTGGGGCAGCTGGTGGGACACGGACCTGGCATCTGAAGTCTGCGGTCACGTCCTAAACACTACGCTACACGACCACGCAGAGTCTCTATCGCAGGGACCCGATATAATTCATTGTAGAACTAATGATAACATGTCGCACTTGCTCTTTAAAAGTTCACATTTTATACATTCACGTGGATGGACACCTGTTGGTTTAGTCCGTCTGATGTTCTTTCCTTCCTTTTGGGGACTTCCTCAACCCTCTTTCCCGACACCCCAGTTTCAGGTCTGGTTGTCAGATGCGGTCAGCTTCCCAGGATGGGCAGGTGAGTGTCCTGTGCCTGGTTAATGGGAGCGGCAATTTTCCCGGCCGTGGAGATTGGTTTCAGAGGTGGGCGAGTCATCTAAGCAGGACCCATCAGGTGCCATGGGATAGTCCAGGGGATTTTGATGGAGCTAACCAAAAAGGGAAAGTCTCTTTTCTGTGGAGGTTGCCTAAAGTTAAAAAATTCATGTTTTGGAGTAATGAAATGAATGAACTTCCTTGAAAATGAGGGGTGGGGGAGAAAGAGAGAGAAAAACTTGGTGACCACTGTTCACTAATTAGATGATCACCTTGATCCATCCCTATCTGATTTCCTCTTGTATAGCTACAGGAGACAATACTTTCTCTTGAAGAGGGGTTTTCTGTTATGTGCAACTGAAAGAGTCCTAATAAATATACAGATTTTTTTAGTATCATTTTTCCCTCTTTTCATCTTCGAACACAGTCTGTGTCCATGATACAGATGACAACATAGTACAGCATTGTTAGGAGACCACATGGCTTCATACAGTACTCACTGGCTACGAAGACAGGAGACACTGTGCCCTCTCCGTTATACCTCAGACCTCTGGAGCGGGTGTTGAGTCTCAAATATCTCTTCCTACATGCTCAGCATACACAGATTCTTAAACATTAGGTGCTCCATAATTGCTTACCAGTGTAATGGGATTATAAATAAGGCCTTTCCTGACTTGGAATTTGAGCCACACCTCAAAGCTAAGGATGGTCATGGTTGTTGAGTGCTCACACACTCTAAAGAAAGGGGCTGGACCCCGTTCACAGGACTTACAACAGGAGCCTTACCTGGTTCTGATCGCCCATGGCAGAAAGTGATAAACGTGGGGAAAAAACTGGAACAGGAGGTGTTCCTTGAAGAGAGTTGTTAGACTGTTGTGTCTTTCTCTTTGTGCTGTTCTCTCTTCCAGGATTACCCCGCCCACTTTCTACAAAGTGGTGAATTCCACTTATCCTCCCAAACTCAGCTTAAGTGTTGCCTCCTCTAGGAAGCCTCCCTTGGTTTCTACAGCTAGACCTGTTGCTCCTGTCCTCTGGTCTTGTTTTCGGAGCCCTTAATATGCACTTAGGTTATAGTACTTGAAGATACACACTAATAGCGTAATAATGTGACATGTGTCCTCTGTCTGTCCGACAGTGCCAACCTGGCGCAGGCCTGTACTACTTCTCTCCATATACTTGAAGGAGGGGAATGGGAAGGACTGTGGGCAACTTTAGCAGCCCTCCTGCTAAGGGAAAAGCCTTTTGTTCAGCACTTTCACAAATTCGGATATGCAAAAACGGACCTAGAGCCAAGCATGGGAGCAGAGTTAGAAAGAATGGAATCACTCTATAAAACAGCGTGTGGAGAACTTGTAGCTCCCAGAGGCGGGGCACAGAGGTGGGGCCAGGAAGGAATGAGAAGAGATGGAAGGAAAGAGGGAGTGAGGAGCTCGGGGAGAGGCCCGGAGTTCAGGCTGATATGTACAGCGGAGGGTCAGTGAACAGATCCCCCTGAGGGGGTGGCCAGGTACTTTGGACAACAAGGGTGTCTGTTATTAATTTGAACTTTTTAGATTATTTCTAGCCCTGGCTGGTGTTGCTCAGTGGATTGAGCGCGGGCTGGGAACCAAAGGGTCCTGGTTCAATTCCCAGTCGGGGCACACGCCTGGGTTGTGGGCTAGGGCCCCACTGAGGGCCATGTGAGAGGCAACCATACATTGCTCTTTCTCTCTCTCTCTTTCTCCCTCCCTTCCCCTCTCTCTAAAAATAAATAAATAAATAATTATTTCTGCAATGTAGTTTCCCTTGGTATCTTTAAGCCTTAAGTAAAAGCTTCAACATAACCAGAAATCTTAGATTACTTTTGCTTTATTTTTTGCTTGATTTGGAATATGGCAAAGGGCTGAATTCATGTACAATGGACAGTGTGAAAGGGAACAACATAGTGATCAACAAACAGAACAAAAATTTTTTTTCTAAGTCTATTTAATTGAATATGCTATTACAGTTGTCCCAATTTTTTCCACTCCACCCCTCTCCACCTGGTACCCCCTTCCCTCCAGGAATCTCCCCACCTTTAGTTCATCTTCATAGGTTGTGCATGTACGTTCTTTGGCTTCTCCATTTACTATGCTATTCTTAACTACCCCTGTCTATTTTGTTCCTACCAATTATGCTTCTTAATCCCTGCACCATTTCCCCCTTCCCCCTCCCAGCTGGTAACCCTTCAAATAATCTCCACATCTATGATTCTGTTCCTGTTCTGGTTGTTTGCTTAGTTTCTTTCTTTTTTCTTTCTTTCTTTTTTCTTTCTTTCTTTCTTTCTTTCTTTCTTTCTTTCTTTCTTTCTTTCTTAAGATTTAGTTGTTGATAGTTGTGAATTTGTTGCCTTTTTAATGTTCATGGTTTTGATCTTCTTCTTTTTCTTAAATAAGTCCCTTTAACATTTCCTGTAATAATGGCTCGGTGTTTATGAACTCTGTTAGCTTTACCTTGTCTGGGAAGCACTTTAGCTGCCCTTCCATTCTAAATGACAGCTTTGCTGGATAGAGTCATCTAGGTTGTAGGTCCTTGCTTTTCATCACTTTGAATACTTTTTGCCAGTCCCTTCTTGCCTGCAAGATTTCTTCTGAGAAATCAGCTGATAGTCTTAGAACTCCTATGTAGGAAATTATCTGCTTTTCTCTTGCTGCTTTTAAGACTCTCTCTTTATCTTTAACCTTTGGCACTTTAATTATGATGTGTTTTGGTGTGGTCCCCTTTGGGTCCAACTTGTTTGGGATTCTCTGTACTTCCTGGACTTGTATGTCTACTTCCTTCACCTAATTAGGGAAGTTTTCTTTCATTATTTTTCAAATAAAATGTCAGTTTCTTGCTCTTCTCTTCTCCTTCCAGCATCCCTATGATCAGATGTTGGCACATTTGGAGATGTCCCAGAGGCTGCTCAGCCTGTTCTCATTTTTTCAAACTCTTGTTTCTTCTTTTAGTTCTGGCTGAATGTTTATCTCTTCCTTGTGTTCCAAATTGTTGGTTTGAAATCCAGCTTCCTCCCCTTCTCTGCTGGTTTCCTGTGGATTATTCTTTATTTCACTTAGTGTGACCTTCATTTCTTCCTTTACGTTGTTGCCATACTCAAGGAGTTCTCTGAGCCTCCTGATCACCAGTGTTTTGAACTCTACATCTGATAGGTTGGCTATCTCCACTTCATTTAGTTATTTTTCTGGGGTTTTGTTCTGTTCTTTCGTTTGAGCCATATTTCTTTGTCTCCTCAATTTAGCAGCCTCCCTGTGTTTGTTTCTGTGTATTAGGAAGAGCTGCTTTTACTCCCTGTCTTAGAAGCATGGCCTGTGTAGAAAAGCACCTGTAAATTGTGTGGGGCGGAGCCTTAGGTAATGACCAGGTCAGGGCAACCCGCTTCACCATTTTGTGGCTGTGTGAGGAGGGCTCTGAGAGGGGACAATGCCACTGCCTGGCTTTTGCAGTTCGCCCGGTGCTCACCCCATTTCCAGTCACTCCCTCCCCTTCCCGTGTGTGACTGGCACCCTTCCAGCTGCTGCCTGGTGGTGAATCTCAGAGTGGGTGGGTCTGCATACATTCTAAGGCTGCTCTGGCCCTTTGAGCAGTGAAAATCCAGCTGTTTCTTCTGCCACCCCAACCCCTGCTGGTTTTTACAGCCAGAGGTACCAAGGATCTATCTTCTCAGTGCTGGAACCATGCACTGTGTGGTCTGGCCTGGGGCTGGGATCACTCACTTCCAAGGGATCCCTCACTTCCAAGGTATCCCTCTCAGCCATTCCACTGCAGCTGCTGCCACTGCCTTGCCTGCCACACCACCTCACCCATCTCTGCCCATCCCCGCAACTCCGCCCCTCCTACCCATCTGGATGAATGTGGCTTCTTTAAATCCTTGGTTGTCAGACTTTCATACAGCACGATTTTCTGACGCTTCTGGGTGTTACCAGTTCTGAGATCTGGCTGTAATTCTTTCTATGGTTGTGAGAGGAAGTCCACCTATGCCTCCAACTTGACCAGAAGTTTTTCAACAAAAAGAACGATTTAAACAAACCTTGTTGTTGAAGGTGAAGGCTAACACTGAGATCATACATCCCATGGAAATGGCAGATATCTTGGGCAGAGTTTTGGGTTTCCATAAGGCACAGACTGCAGGTTTGAGCCAGAACTGTATAGAATTCACAGGGCAAGGAAGTCCCAAGTGATACTCTTTACTGGGTGCCTGGCACAGTGGTTCTCAAAGTGTGGTTCCTACCCACCATCAACTGTAGCAGCAGCCCTTGGAAATGCAAATTCTTGGGGCCCACCCAAGACTTTCTGAGTCAGATGCTCTGGAGGTGGGGCTCCTTAAACTGCATTCACAAACCCTCCTGGGCATTCTGTTGCAGCTAAATCTGAAAGCAGACATGCTAAGCCTCCGGTAGCTTTGTGTTGAATTAATGAATTAAAAGCTTGTGGAAACACAGTCCACTTGTGGTAGCCTCTTTTTATGTCTTAAGAAAAATTTCAGCTCTGAGCTAAATCATAATTCATCAAGAGCCAGGCTTCTCGCCCAGAAGAGCTGTGCTTGAGTGGCTTCCTATCAGCCTCAAGCCAGACCACTTGCATCCGAGGGTGTGGGTTAAGCACAGTTGTCTCTGGGTCATCATCCAACGGAAGCGGATATTCTGAGGCCTCCCTGGGTTCACCGTCTGATGGCAGATTGCCCACTGAACCCAAGAACTGTTTTTCTGTTCCTTGATGGGTAAGGAAAGGAGAGCAGTTGCTTTTCTTCAACATGTCCAAGGACTTAAAAAAAAAAATCACTCACCCTGGCAGATTCTCCCACAGAGGTACAGTTCGTTGCCTGTCAAGCCAGGATATTAAATTAAGCAATTTTCATCAGATAACACATCTTCTGGTTCATGTAAATGTCCCACAAATCGCTGAGCTAGTAACTCGGCCTCATTGAAAGTGAGCCACTAATCCATTTCACTTTGTCGATGGGTCTTGGGCTCGTGGGGAGCTTGTCCTTGCCCAGGAGTCCCGTGGCAGCCATGGGAAGACATCCCCCCCCCACCCCTTATTCTGTCAGGCCAGGTACACTGCTTAGCATCCAGGCCCCTGACCTCAGATCACATGACCACACCTGGTCCCTGGCATCTTAGAGGAAAAGGTGCCCAGAGCCTTGGATAGGACGTGCTTGAAGTAAAGCTGTGATGAAGATGACAGCTGCCACAATGTCCACCATATCCCATCTAACATTCCTCCTCAGCTCAAGTCCAGGATCCGATTCTTACTCCTACTTCAGCCCACCAAAGGCTGGCTCCAGCCCTTACTAGCTGTGTGCTCCGGTTTCCTTACCTATCAAATGGGAATACAACACCGCCTACTTATACAGTAGTTGGCAATTAATGGAATAACAGCCGTAAAACATAAAATAGCGCAGTCCCTGACACCTCAGCTCAGTAGATTTTGGTAACATCATCACTATTAATTTGCTCTATATCTTCATTCTAGGTGCCTGCCTCTTTAAATTAAAAAAATATATACTTACTATATTTACTATATACTAAGCATCACTTGAGGCTTTTAATACTCTATTTCAATTAATCTGCACAACCTGGTGATCCAAAGTTTACGTCTCTGTGGTTCAACTCTCTCACCTGTAGAATGAACTAAACTGCAGGATTTCTTTGAAGATTTGAAATCTATAAGTAAAGCATCTGGTAGAGTGCCTGGCAGAAATGATGCTCAAGAAATGGCATTCGATGTTAGTAGTTATATCTTACGTTCTTGGATATAGGAGATTTGGGAATTTGGAGAGGAGAATAGGACTCAGGTGAACAAGGACTGGCCTAGGTTGGAGAAGAGGTGGGGGGCATTGAGGGTGGGAGGCACAGCAAGTGGGTGTGTGTGTGTGTGTGTGTAGGGAGTTTGGAGGAGAAAAGCATTCCCGGTATTGTCTCTCTCCTTTCTGAGTGTACGAGAGACAGTGGGAGACCCTGATATGATGTGTACTGAAAGGTTGACTAGCCCCCAAAATGGTCAGATTCACCTGAACATACCAGCTGCCCTATTTGTTGCATACATGCTCCCCACTCAGTATTATCACTGTGCTCAACAGAAAGCAGGTGGTCCAAATGTTTGTTGATTGAGTCAATGACCAGCAGGTTAAGGTCCCTAATCACAAAAGGAATTCTACTTTCCCAGGCGGAGCTTCATACATACTGATTACACCCTGCCCATACCCCACCTTTGTGATGTAAATAACAGGAAGCCACCCAGATCACTGAGTGGCCACCTGGGATGTCCTTTTCTCTCCCCAGAGCAGTTGGCATGTGCCTACCCCCATAGGGTTGCCAGGTAAGAAATAGGATGCACAGTCCAATCTGAATTTTAAATAACTAACAAAGTTTCTGAATAAGCATATCCCACATATTGTATGGGATGTACATAGACTAAAAGAAAGTCATTGATCTAAAATGCAAATCTAACTCGGGGCACTATGTTTTTGCTTGCTGGATCTGGCCACCTGGCCCTCTATTAATCCGGAAGGACTATGAGCTGACATTTAAGGGTTCTCCCACCCCCACCTCTCTGGCCAATCACAATTTAATGCTGGAGACTCAATAATGCTACAGCTTAACTAATTTTATCTGGCATTCAAATAGATTACCCCCACTCCCTTAGATGAAACCGTAGATTATAAATTGAAAAATTAAAGCTCTTTCCTAAATTTATGCTCAGTGTAGAAAATCTAAAATATGAAGCAACACATGAAGTGAATCATAAATCATCTAGAGATAAGCTCAACGATACTCTTCCGCATTGCCTTGTGTCTTCCTATGCGAACACATTTTCTCACGTAATTGAGAAAAATGCATGATGCTCTACCATGAGTTTTGACTTGAGGCTGGACCACAGGGGTTTTTCATGTCAGTCGAAACTCTGATGTTGTCTTTTTAAAAGATTGAATAATAGTGCATTGCATGGAGTGACATGGTGTTTTTAATCTTTTAATAGTATGAATGACCCAGAGATAAACATGTGTATGCATAAAGTTGCTGTCATATTTCAGATTATTTCCTTAGAATAGAATTGAGGTGAATGGCTATAGCATCTATTTATCTATCTATCTATCCATCTATCTTACTGTATATTTATCTTACTATACATTTCCTTCACAATCAGGAGAAAAAAACAGCAAACTTACTAGAGGAAAGGAGCCAAACAATGGTGCCCATTTCCCTTTTGAAGATAAAACCCCAGGGGGTGTTGCGTTTTGGAAAACGTTCTATAGGAGAAGGCTGCCACTTGACCCTTCCTCAGAACTTGGAAACCCTCAGATCAGCTACAAGCAAGAAATCCTCTCGGATGTTCTAACCCTGTCTCTTTGGGCAATA
>PVJI01010499.1:9840-60169 GCA_004026765.1 Micronycteris hirsuta
TTGGCTGTCTTCCTGCCAGACACCATGGTTGCAAATCAAGCAAGCTACAGGTTAAAAGCACACTTAAGCTATTTGGCTAAAACTGCAGGATACAAAGGGTTAGTTACAGATTACAAGTTTACAAGCAGGGTGAATTTCACTAACATTTGGCCAGGAGTCACAGCTTGCTCTCTAGGCCTGTTTCTATTATACTACTTGCCATATTTCTAACAAAACTTAAAATATTCTAAGGTTATAATATCCCTGTTACAATAACTATGCTGCAGAGAACACCAAAAATGTAAGACAGCAGACCGGGGCCCATCCACATGGTGCCTTGGTGAATGACCCAACAATTAATGCTGGAAGAAGCAGATCTTTATTTACAACATTCCAACCTTGGTGCGGCTCAGAGCACCTCAGCTTGGAACCCTCCTTACCCACAAGACCGAGCACTTCCCTTGCTTCCCACTAGGGTATTAGCCAGAAACCCAGGAAGCTCCCCATGTTCTTATCTGTGCAGGATCTGGAATATGTTGCCATCAGCCTCCACATAATAGTCCAGAAAAGCATGTCCTGTGTTACTCTGGGTCATGGTGAAACTCAGGAAAGTCAAAAGTCTTAACAGTTGAGGTAAAGTCCAAGTCTGAAAGGCAGCATCTCGCAAAGAAGTCTTTAGTAGCTCTGGAGTCAGCTAGAGCAGACAGGATCACAGCAGCAGTGCATGCCCTAAACCCTTACTACAGCCTATGTTGCAGAAACCCTCCTCCTTTCTAAGCCACACGGCCAAGTGAGAAAGAGAGGGGGAGAGAGAGAGACAGAGACAGAGAAAGAGACAGAGAGAGACAGAGAGAGAGAACCCCCCATGGCTCTTCTACTCCCTTTCAAGCCACATGGTCAAAAGCCCAAGCATAGCTGCCATACTTGAATGTAAATCCTCACCCTGCTCCCTCTCTATGATCCCATTTCTTTACTCCTCCCACAAAAGGTTACACCTGCCAGTACTCTGTTCTGTTCAGTTCCCTTATGCCTTTCTCTGGCTGCCATGTTTAGTCCTGGAAGGCTCAGCCCCTTGACCGAGGGGAACAGCCCTCCTGCTTCTCCTGCAGGCACAGCAACTGGAGAACCGCCTCCGCCTCCAGGCTACATCACAGGTTAAAGTCACACCCATCCCCCTGGCTCTGAGCACTGCCACAGCTACTTAACACAGCTAGGAAGCTAGCCAGCTGTTATTGTTATGCAAAATAACTCTCCACTACTGCCCTACATTTCCCCCTCCCCTAAGGATGGCTGCGGGGGCGGGGGGGGGGGGTTTCCTATATTCCCAGGCACCCCGAGTTCTGAACCTCATTCCACACCTGTTTCAATTATTTTTCACTTCATACCCTTAGAAGAATTTAAATGTAAGCCACTGGAGAGTTCAGGTTTTGAGCATCAATTTCCATTCACCTTTCAATGTTTCCTTTGAAATATATGCTTTCTTCCTTTGACTGCAACCTGGTGTCATTTTTTTGGCTGTTTAGGCAATGGGTGAATGACCCAGCTTTAGGGTAAACAGCACTATGTATGGATGTACAGGCCTGTGCCCCCACTGCTCTTGGGACCAAGAATACTGCCTCAGGCCTCAGTCTGTGAGAATGGAGAGGAGAAAAAGAAGTAAAAATGGCCTCTGGAAACATGATAGGTGCTAAAGAGAGAGGGGAATGAACCTAAAGTCTTCCCGAACTCCTTGAGCTCATCTTAGAGGCAGATTACATACAACCTTATAGTCAATTCTAGCATCACGCCAACCAGGGTTGTTGTTTTTTTTTTAATATGACATAAAAAGTTTTTTATCTCCCATTAACAACCAAGTTTCCAATGGCATGTCCACAATTCCATGTAGTTCTGACAGTAAGTACCCAGAATGCATACCCAGATTGATTGTTGGCCTGTGAACCAAAGGGTCGCCAGTCTGAGTCCCAGTCAGGGCACGTGCCTGTGTTGCAGGCCAGGTCCCCAGTAGGGAGCATGCAAGAGGAAACCACACACTGATGTTTCTCTCCCTCTCTTTCTCCCTCCCTTCCCCTCTGTATAAAAATAAGTAAATAAAATCTTTAAAAAAATAGAAAACCTCAACTAAATAAATTTTCAAAAGCTTTTGATCTTCCTTTTCCAAATATTCCTTGACCTGAAATCTACTTCTTTTGGTAAACACAAAGCTTTTCTCCTCACTCAATAGTCACTGGTCACCCAATACATCTAAACAGAGGGACATATAGATCAACCTTACTAAAATGAAACATTCTGCATTATTATCAAGAACTTACTCATCAGTTTATAAGGTCTGATAAATTAGTCATATTCCTTTCACAAGTGCACTCCTAGGTAATGTTGACTTTAAAGGCCACGACTTATTTTGTCTATTGGAAGAGACATTAATTAAAGACTCTCCAACATTGTAAGGAAAAAAAACCTATCAGGTGCCCAACCGCAAATGAACATCTGCCCTGACACTTGCCTCCACTAGAGCAATCCCATACGTTTCGAGTATGAGAAGTCGCTGACATCAGAGATAGACAGGAATCCGCAGATTATGACAAGACCTCTGTACCTAAAAATTGATGTTGAAATGTATCGGTTTGCTTGTCTTTACCTGTCTGCTAATATTAATCATAATAATAATGACACTTGTTTTGGGTGCTCTTCTCAAACATTGTATATGTAGCTCAACTGTGAATAATTTCTAAATGTGTCTGTGACAACTTTTGTATTATCAAAAATACCCTTTTTATGCTTTCCAGTTTTGAAGCAGCTTAGTAAGAAGCTAGACATATTCTTTGGCGAGTGGAACAATAGAATTGAGACAGCTGAATAAACTGGGCTAACAATTTACAGCCAGATACAAGATTTCCCCAGGGTGAGAAGCCTGGGGTGCCTAGCAACAGATAAAACAGGTGCTGGACCTTGCCTGCAGGGTGGCCTTTCCTTCTCTGGAATATTGCTTGACATGTAATTTAGACCTTTTGCTCTGACACCAACCCGTTTGTGGCGACCGCAGCCCTGCAAGGGCATACTTGATGAATATTATATCGAGATCTTCCCTGAAACCTCACCTGAAATCTTTAACTTTTAAAAGCAGATGAAACTCCTCAACAAAGAGAACCACATGCACCCTTCTTAAAGCACACCTACTCAAACTTCCTTTTCAAGAACGTTTTGTTTTCTCCTAAACTCTCCATAAGACTTACAACTAGGGGAGCAACAGGCCATAGCGGTTCATCCTGGACAAACCTCCTGACCTTGTCCCCAAGGCCTGTTGTGGTGAATCTGCAGTAAGAGGACAGCAGCCGCTCCTTGCCTCACAGCTTTCCCACAATGCTGTGAGAGACCCACAGCAGCCCCGCCCAGTCTCTCTTCTGCCACTTGTTTTATTCTAGGCCCATCCTTGTGTCACCGTCCCCTGCTTAAATAAATATAGCCTCAAAATTACCTGGGCTTGTTTTGTGATTTTTTTTTTCCTGCAGAAAGGCAAGAACCCACACACTGCTGGCTGGCTTTAGGCAAACCCCTTGGGTTTTGTTGTATGCTAGACGCGAGTAACTCAAATAACAGAGACTTCAAGGCTAAAAAGGTGGAAGAATTTATTGGCCAAGTTTTACCTGCGCAGGGGCGAACTCCCAGACGTGTCAGAAGACACGGTGTCCAGAGGGCTGCAGATGGAGCTACACGGGCGGACTCCCAGAAGTGTCAGGTGACACAGTGCCCAGAGGACTGCAGATGGAGTCGCACGGGGCGCTTACAGGCTAGGGTTTTTATAGGGAAATTGGCGCGAGCAAGCAAGCATTTGAACAAAAGCAGAGTTGGCGGTTAGCTATTGGCTACAGAGTTGGCGCGCGCGGGAAGGGTGGGGGTATGCAACGGTTATGCTTGCCTAAGGAAAATAAAATTTCAAAACTAAATAGCCTATAATCAGCACATAACAGGATGTCTGTTCATGAAGAGGACACAAATGGCCTATACATAGCAGGATGTCTGCTCATGAAGAGGACACAAATAGCCTATACATAGCAGGATGTCTGTTCATCTTTGTCTAGTTCCTAATTCCTCTAGGCTTAGTTGCTTGTTATATCAGCACTCTAATTTTCTGGCTCCTTACAGTCTAGCTCCATTTCCAGTAACATTTTGAAATTTAGAAGAGATGCTATTGCAACATGAAAAAAAAAAAAAGATGTGTGTGCTCTGAAAAGTAAGTATGTTGTCTTAAAAAATGAAGTGTGTTTATTTGTCTTTTTACCCAGTCTCAGAGATTTCTGCCTTTTGAATTCTCCTTCCTCTCTAAGCTTCTGCCAGTGAATTTGACGCAACCCTTGAGGCCTCTGGCTTTGACTGCATTGTGTGAAATGAGGCGCAAACCTGCCGTTCTCAGGAGCACATTCTCAATCAATGAAGATTTTCCTTCCCTGCAACTGTCATCAAGTTTGGCTCAAACAGAGTCATAAAAATTCTCTACAGGTTTAGACAATGCTTACGTTGACAGCTGAAAATTCCAAGACCCCGAACAAGACGTGGTGTTTCTGGTGACAAAATCTCCATTTGAAACCACCCAGAGGCCTGTCAGGAGTTGCCTCGTCAGGACAAAGGCGCTCTCATCACCCTTGTCACGTAGAACATTACAAAGACTTTGCTGCTCTTTTCTAAGAACCAGGAAAAAATACCAAAATGTCTTTTTATGATGTCACATGAGAAAACTAAGGCTTCTTGAGGTGTGACCACCTGCCCAGAGTCACAGCCTACAGGTGGACTCAGAAACGCCATGTGTTTTCTACTGACACTCGGCGTCTGTGCTCTGTTTCCTTCTATATTTTCCCATATTTTAGAGGTACTGAAAGGTTAAAAACCACATTTTTCCACTCCTAGTGATTGAGAATCCAAATGTGAACCAAAGTCAGTCTTAGAGATGCACTTGTGTTTAATTCAGAAGCTAGAAGGGGGACGGGCCATTATTTCTGCTGCTGTGGTGACTGACGGGTGGGCTGTGGTAGACACAGCTGTATGTGGAGAAGCAGGTGTTTCTGTACCTCTGGGTGGTGCTGTGGCCGTGTGACCTTGAGACCAGGCTTCCAGGGGTAACTCCCTATCTTCCATTCCTCTAGCTACTCAGGTGTGTACAAACACCTCATACATTGGGTTAAAGACTTTTCTGCACATGTGGTCGTGGGAGGTTTACATGGAACAGCCTCAAATTGGAAACAACACAAATGTTCATGAAGGAGTGAATGGATACACAAATTTAATGCATCCCTGGAGTGAGACAGAAAGAAAGGACAAAAAAAAAAGCTATGTCAAAATAATTGTGTTGAGTCAAGGAGCCAAACTCCACCTAATATTACATACTGTATAATTCAAATTTTGGAAATTCTAGAAAATAAAAATGAATCTATAATGAAAGAAAGCACGTGAGAGTTTTCTTCACACATGGTTGGGGTGGAGAGGGGCAGAATGAAGAGATTACAAGAGGGCATGAGGGGGCTTTAAAAAGTAAGGGACATGGTCCTTATCTTCATTGTGACAACTTCTCTGGTGCATGCATCTGGAAAACTTTATAAATTGTTATTCTTTCTATATATTGGAATAAAATATCCAAATTTAACTCAATAAATTTGTTAAAATTATATGTGCAAATATGAAATATTGCTTAATTTATATAAGAAATACAAAAATCACAAAAAAACCCTAATGTATCATGATTATTTTCTTGCCCATTTTTCTGCTTGTCCACCAGGGGGCAGCAGAGGTCCTCTGAAGCCTGGAGCTTTACCTGGGGGCTGTTGACCACCTTAGCAGCAATCACAACCCAGCAGGGTCCAACCTCACCAGTATCAATCATTACACAGTCTTCCTAACTCTCCACGCTCCCCACAGTGGGTTGCGTCATCTCCTCCATCGAGCCAGTGTCAGCCCACCAAAGGTCAGTCCTCTGCAGGCAGGTTTTTCATACACCCTCTGTTCTTCAAGGAGTGAATAGCCACTAACTCTTCATGTCTCAGCCAAGAGGTCACTTTGTCGGAAGGGCTCTTAGTGATCCTGAGAATGGCTGAGACTCAAGTGCATGCTATGTATGCACCAGAAGTTTGTTGTTGTTGTTTTTTCATGTCCTTAACTTGTTCAAAATCAATATCTTAAGTCAAAATTTATCTGAGAGTCTGTTCCTGTTACAGGGTAAACTCGATAAGCACAGGGCCCACTTATGTCTTATTCTCTTTGGAGTTTCCAGGTCCCAGCCAAGAACCTGACACATCACAGATGCTCAGTAAGCACTCTTTAAATTGATAAGGAACACCACACAATGGCAGCCTGTCACTCTTTGTGGTATTTGAAGTCAAGGTAGGTTACTTATACATCAAAGCCATTAGTGTCAGTATGAGATATTGCTACCACATGCTTGGGAACATCCCAAGGTCAGGTCTTAATTTCTTGTTCAGTCAGGAAGCAGGAAACAAACCTCCTAACAGTGAGAAGTTGGGCCACCTTTTATTTCCAGAAAATCAGAGCCCTCCACAGACCCACCTTGTGAGTTATATCTCATCACCCCAGGCCTGTGTTCTTCCTGTTCTTACAGACACCTGCCTTGACAGAAACTCAGGATCCTCAACCCCTGGTAGAGTTACTGCCAGGGGAGGAAGGAGCACACCCTGACCTTAAAGGAATCAGGGGATAACTTTTCATTCCCAGAGTCCCTGGACTAATGGGACATCTGCCTGTTGTTTCTGAAGACATGTCTGCTGCGGATTCTGCCAACAAAATCTGTGGTGACCGTGACTATATGCATTTATAAATAAATCTCACACAGAAATACGCAGGAATAGAGGACCAGGACCACACGACTCCTCCCTTATCATTTGGGAGAGAGCCCCAAGCCTCGGGTCCAGGGGTTTTTATTGAAGATTTTGGGCACAGAGCATCAGAATGGTTTTCATTAACTTATGCGTAAATTGTATATTCAGGTCTGGTGGTAGACAGGACCAGGAAGGTACATCAAAAGGAAGAGATATGCAAATGGAAGGACAACAGTCTTGGGTTGATCTGTAAATATTTGGTCAGGAAGAGCCCAGACATGTATTAGCATAAGTCCTTTGATCCAGGGAGGGGGCCGGTTTCAGCAGCAGCTGGGTTTTTATTTTAAATCTAAGAAATGTTAGCCTGATTCCCCACAGGAAATTCTGTTTTCACAAACATGTGTCCACGCATGCCGACTTGGGCTTTATCATACGAGGGACCTTGCCCTTTTGTTACAGTGTGCAGCCAAGAAATAGGCCCAAACAAGGATTTGTAGTAGGGTCCAGAACTCAAGGTATCCAGGAAATATTGGAAATATATGTATGGAATGTCCTCATCCCCATAGGTCTGAACTGGGTGGGGGATGGGACTCCTGGAGCAGGGCCATGCTTTGAGCCAGGGGGATGGAGGAGATTTCCACCCAGGATGTAGCTGAGAGGCAACTCCCCCTAGACACAGCGTCTGCGTGAAAACTTGGAGATGATTGGCTCTGGGCCATGGGGTCACCCCTGCCCACAGCTAACATGGCAGCCCAGAAAGCTGAAAGGATATGAAGTGCTGGCAGGCGTAGCCAATTGAGGGAGGAGTCCGGAGGTGGAGCTGCAAAGGAAGGTCGGTGCGGGGGATTTAAACCCAGGCACAGCAGCCATATCGCACTCTTGGACCACGCGGCTGAGGAGTGGGGACCCCATAACCTGAGAGACGGGGGCTTGGAACACGCGGCTTTTGTCGAGAAGGGAGAATCCCACAGCTTTGGGGCTCCCTTTGCCATGTGCCTTGGGAGGCTGGGAAGCAAGATGTAGCAGTGATGCTGGGCTCTCTCTCAGCGGTTTGGGGGAGTGCAGGAGAGACGCTGCGGGAGGGACGCTCTCTGGGACCACGCGGCTGAGGAGTGGGGACCCCTCAGCCTGAGAGACAGAGGCAGGACCTTGTGGCTTTGGGTGCCTTTCTTGGCCACGCGGCCTAGGAAGCAGCAGAGACTTTGCCTGGAAGAAAAGGGGTGTATGGACTCTTGCTGGTGGGCCATGAGAAGGTGCCACATGGTTTTTTGGATTAACTGGGGATTGCGGTGGCGACACAGTGGATGGTGTTGGAACTGAGGATCTGCCGGTATCACACTTCTACTTCTCCTATGGTACCCTGGACTGGGAAAAGGGGGGAAGGGAGGACTGTGGGTGTTTGTGGGTATTCTAGAGAATTCTAGTATTTTAAAGAAGGCCTTAAGTCATTATCCCAGGCCTGTATAACTTGTAAATAAATAATTATTTTCCTTTTCACAAGTCTCTGGTAGTAAGAGACGTTTTTCCATTGGCGGCGTGCATAACGGACCTGTGGAGCAGGGTTGGGGCATCATTGGATGTCCCCGGCACCCCTGCTCTGTAACACTTTGACATGCATGAAAGTCCAGGGCTACGCTTCTCCACTATGGAAAAATGAATTCCCTTACATGTCACCAGTTCGTGATGTCCTGGGAAACTTCTTATACCAGATGGGACAGGGGAACCCCGAATCTGTGGTTGCTTCCATCTCACAGGGGCTGAGTGTCCCAGGAGTCCCTACCTTCCCCTAACAGAACCCAAGAAGTCCCCTGATTGAGTCTTTACATGGAGCTGTTCCAGCTGCTGGGCCCTGGGAGGAGGCCTAGAAGAGATGGCAGGCAGGGATACAGATGACTTGTATGTAACACCCCAGTGCAGTGAGGGAGAACACACAGCACATTTTGGGACTCAATCCTCCTGGCCAACACCCTCTCCCAAAAGCCTTAGGGGAATGTTCCCCAGGCCCTCCCTTTGAACTCTTGAAAGCAGAAAGCTCTGTCTGAAACCACATACCCCTGGTGAGACAATTCTTCTGACAATGGATTCATAGTACTCTACAATTCCTGTGCTCTCATTGAGCTCACCCTGCACTGGTCAGCATCCTGGTACTCCGGGCACTGGTTGCAGGTCTACTCCTGACCTTTAGAGGGCAATATTAAGCAACACAGAACACACAGGAAACTCACACATTAACCTGGCTGTGGCTAAGATGATGAATAAGTAGACTGATTTTCATCCCCTGCTTCAACAGCCATTTCTCAGGCCCTCCCTCCTGCCTGCTCTGTCCCAGCTGCTACTTCTAGAGACTGTTAATGAAAGGGGCTGTGCAGCAACCCTGACAAGCTCAGGGGGCCACAAGGCAGGCCTGAAAGATCTGTGACCTACAGCAACCTTACAAACTATTCTGGTCAGAAATTTCTAACTGGGCAGGTGATGGCAGGTCATCACGCCCAAGGCCTATACCTTGCTTAGCAAAGGTCAGTCTTTATCTTTCGTGAGCCCTGACCCCTGTTTTTAGGCATCTTAAAGAGCCTAACATTGACACATCAGAGTGGTCTTTGCTGGACCATTGGAAGCCACAGACCGTGGAACCAGTGTACGAGACCCCAAACCATTCATTTCACTGGGTCCCCTGCACATCCTCTCTGTGCCCTGTAGATGTTAACTATTCCGTACTCACCAATGAAAAAATAAGTATGTGCATCTCCGTGTAGACTGTTATCTAATTGTAGAGATTCCTCTACTATGTTTTCTTTTCTCTCCTCATGGATTTCATGCAACTTTTCATTTCTCCCTTTGATTACAGAGTGTAGAATAAGCTGCAAAACTGCCATTCTTTGCACATTTTGATGTTTCTTCCAGACATAGGAGGTCAATATGGCTCAGATAAACTCACTAAATTGCTTGACAGAATTGAATGTTTCTCACTTTGACAGGGTCTGGGAGCACCTCGTCTCTCAGGGGATTCTGTGCTGCTCTCTACCCTATGCCTGGCATCATCCATAGGCAAGGTGAGGTAAACGCAAGAAATCTTCCCAGGGATAACTCAGAGGTTGTCCCAACAGCCAGGGGGCACAGGACAGGCCCAACAACCAGACATGAGGAGGCATGGCCTGCCTGAACCCATCCCTCCATGACCAGGAAGCCCACAGGCACCTGACCTTTCACCACAGTCTTTTCTTCCTAGGACACGCAGGACACGTCTCACTTCACACTGCATGTCCAACTGAGACTAACAGTTTTTGGTCTTTGTCCCAGGAAGCAAGAACCAAACTGTTGACAGCCTGAGATGAAAGAAGGGACTCCCCGCAATTATCACCACACTTACCCCTTTTTCACCCCTCAGAGTCATCTCTGTGACCTTCCTGCTGAGAGGAAATAAAACCTTCTCAGAGCATTTGAGAATATGGGGAAGACCCGGTGCCCAGTTGGGCTTCTGTGTCACAAACAGAAACAGTCCCTATTTGGAGACAAACCTGGGGCTCTCTGTGTATTGCTGACAGACCCAAGCTAAAGACACCGCAGAGACCAGTGCTGTGGTGAGCGGGTCATCTTCTGAGAGATACATGTGACCCCATCAGCCTTGATATTGCAAGTGTACTTTACAAGCCGGTAAGATCAACCTCTCCAGGCAGCTTATTAGACATAGAGA
Organism: Micronycteris hirsuta; assembly: GCA_004026765.1. Classification (NCBI taxonomy): domain Eukaryota; kingdom Metazoa; phylum Chordata; class Mammalia; order Chiroptera; family Phyllostomidae; genus Micronycteris; species Micronycteris hirsuta. The sequence goes on from PVJI01010499.1 coordinate 20,329, forward strand.
CTCAGGCCCACTGCAGCCCTGCCCTGTCAGAATCCCCAGGTTAACAGGACCTGGAGACTTTCCCTGTGCACAGGAGAGCAGGACCAGTGGTTCCACCTTCAGGAGACCTCATTTTGAATGGACATCACATTAGCTGGACAGCTGCTGAAGCAGTTTGGTGAAGGTGTCACCAGGGCATCACAATGTTTACAAAGTTTTACAGGTGATCTAATGCACAGCAGGTGTGATATCCCTGTGACAGGTTTTTTCCCCGAGTTAGCCAAGAACTCTTGCTCTGGAGGGAAAAGCCAAATGTGAGAAAGATAGAGGGCTGTGGCAAAGGCTGCTATGCACTTGAGAGGAAGCTGTGGGAAATGAATGGAACCCAGACACCACAGGCTACTGAGTGCTTTACCAAACAGAGTTCCTGAGTGTGTGCTTCTATGTTTGTGTGTGTGTGCGACTGTGTGCGTGGTGTTCAGAGGCTTCAACAGTTCCCAGGGAACTAAATCTGAGAACCATAGTCAACTGATGAGAAAGGACAGAGGTGGCAAAAATGAGGGCAGGGAGTGGGAGGGCCCGGGGCCTAGACTCCTCCCCCAGTCACATGACAAAAAAATAAAGCTCAGTGCACAGGTAGAACACACATCAGATCCCACCTTTCTGGACAGAAGTGCCTGTGAGCCTTACAGAACCTCAGATTGTTCTCAAAGAGGCAGCCACAGAGCAGGCAGCAGACAGCATGAGATCCCCTTCAGTCTCTACCCACAGAGGACTTGTCCACTGGCAAGGGCTCCTGCTGGTTGGTAAGTAGGAGACAACTCCTTGGGGTAGACTAAGGACCTGACACAGAGACTGGCTGGGGTTGCTGAAGAGACCAGTGCTCTGAAAAATGAGGGGAGGCTTCTGTTTGTACCTTAGGGTGAAGGACCAGGGAGCAAAGTAGGATGGGGAAGGGGGCTCAGCAAGAGGAAAATCTCATAATCTGGAACTGGTGAGAGGCAGGAAAACCACAAACTTCAGAAATGGACAAATACACCTCTGGAGGTACAAGACCCTGGGAAAACTCATTCATTCACCCACAGGTATTTGCAGCCTGTTTCAGTCACTGGAGCTACAAGATCAGGCAAGCCCTGCTATCATGGAGCTCATGTTCTATGCAAAAGAGAAAGAGGGACAAGGAAAGATCTAGATGTGATATCATGTATCCCCAAATGCCATGAAAAAACAGAGCAATGGTAGGTCAGAAAGTGAAGGCAGAGAATCTTTTCTCAAAGAAAGAGCAATGTGTTAAGATGTTGGTCAGCAAACGTGTCTCTCAAAGACACTCTGAGTGTCAGCAGTGGTCTGAGCACAGTGATGGAATGAGCCAGGTAAACACCTGGAAAAGAGTACTCGAAACAGAAAATGTAACAGGTTGAGAGATGCTGAAGTAATGGTAGCCATAGTGCTGAACTTGACCATGGGAGATACACAGTCACATGCAGACTAAGGCTGAGAGATGAAGAGACCTGCTCGTGATACAGTCTCATCTTTCCATCCTGACACAGAGATTCAAACATTGATCAATTTCTTTTTTCTTTTCTAGTCTCACTCTTAATCACATGGGGCCTGCCCACCAGCGCCCAGTTGTCGATTGTGTCGATCAATGCTGCTGAAGGGGAGGATGTGCTTCTACGTCTCCGCAATAAGCCTTTCAATTTTATAGGCTTCAAGTGGTTCAGGGGAAAAGGAGTACACTATTATGATAAAATTGCGTCTTATTCAATAACCCAAAGATTATTTACAAAAGGGCTTGCACACAGCGGACGAGAGGAAATACACTATGATGGATCCCTGCTGCTAAGGAAGGTTACCAAAAGTGACACAGGATTCTATACCGCAGAAGTCTACATTCGAGGTTTTAAAAAAGAAATCGCATTTGGATGGCTTGAAGTATATGGTGAGTGGCTGCTCACTGACTTCTGGGTGTCAAGTGGTATGAATTCTACTTCATATATGGGACTGACAGCCCAGGACTCCTCCTCCGCTTTCCTCTGCATGATGTCCCAGATTGGGTTTTGGTGATTAGTTTGCCTACACTCTGTGTTTACAGACACAGAGTGTACAGACACAGAGTGTTTATAGACACAGAGTGTAGACAAAATTCCTAAGATCTCAGTTCCCTTCCCAAATGTCCAGCCCTGCAGAGAGTCATTGCAACCAGAAGACCAGTCTGATGAGAGTAACTCAGCAGAAGGAGACAAGTCTCACTGCAGCCCCCAGATCAATTTTCCATGACTCCGAGAATGACCCTGCAGGCCTCTGTCAAAGCCTGGCCTGGGAAGCCCCCTGTGATTCATACAGAGCTCAACATGAGAGTCTCTGCCCCATACCCTATCGCGGGGATCTTTAGGGACCTTGTAGAGCATGAGTTAGGTTGGGATTTTCAAATGGGGAAGGATAATTAGGTAATGGTTTAACAGGTTCCCAAAGTCACAAAGCTCCTGAGCTTGTCACCAGTCAGAGCTCAGGCCCAAGAGCCACATCTTGGCAGAAATGGAGTTCAGTCTATGACCTGAGACTATGTGTGGAGAGCACAGTTGGACAGTGTTCTTGGATATTAGCCAACTGTCCAGGAGGACTTAGCAAAGTTCAGGTTCAGAAAAAGGTTCACACCCCCAGAAGGAAACTAAGAAAAACACACGCTCCTTGCAGCTCCTCACCAGGTGGGATCAGCCCCGGGGATCCTCCCTTGCAGTCAATCAGTAACAGACACCTCTGATTGGAGCAGCTCTCCTCTGCCAAGATTTAGGTCAGATACTGTCAATATTTTATAGTTAATACACTGACAACCTGGCAGCCAGATATTCATCCTCCTCCACTGAGAATAAACTGAGAAACAGGGACATACCGTCTCTAAATCAGAGTCACACAGACCATGAGCAGGTGATCAGTCACCCAAGGTCTGTCTGTAGCCATAGCTTTATCTTCTCCCCCGCCCTGGGGCCTTAGGAGATGTCTGTGGATTTTTCAACCTTTAGCTCAGATCCTTTTTTCTTAGGTGTCCTCAGCTCAGAGGAATACATTCCATTCTGGGGAGTGAAAGGAAATGGAGAAATAATCTGTTTTTACTCTAGAACCAAATTACCTGCAGTAAAAATCAGAGTCAGCAGAGAACACCTGGGCCTCCAACACAGGTGGCTGGTCAACACCTTCCTGCTCTGGACTTCAAATCACTTACTTATTTGTTTCCTGTTGTGGCAGAGTCACTTCCGCCAGATATAAAGGAAAGGACTTCGCCTTCTCACTCCCCACTCTACCCCTGAAACCAGCTCAGGGACCAATAAGTAACAAACAGTCAGTTGCTATTGATGAATTAGGAAAAAATAAATGGTGAATGAATGAATGAATGAATGAATGAATGGATGAGTAAATGATCTAAAATCACTTCTGAGCCTGGAACCTGGATACAGAGTTGTTGAAATTCTGGACACAGGAGTCAGGCTCTCTGTCACTCCAGGGATTAAGACCCATGTCTCAGATCCCTTTCTGCTCCCAAATGAAAAGCCCTTTCTGCAATTGGTCTTACACCTTGGTTATTAATATTAATTTTCACATATGGTAGAATTTTAAGTTCTTTGCAAATTTCTACCTCATAGTCACCTAACACAAATGGCCCACAAGGGCCAGAATTTCAGCGAGTCCATGCTCCTGACTTGCCCTCAGTCACACATTTTGCATTTGCACACGTCCTCACCTGCCCTCAGCAGAGACAGAATGACTTTAATGGCCAAGGGCAGAGTCCATGGTTCTGCTTCCCCAGTCAGCTTCTGCTTATTCCCTTTTACTCTTACCTAAATCATTTCTCAAGATTCTTCTCTATCATTTAGTGGCCCACTGGCTCCTTTCAGTCACACTCACCTGTAAAGAACTGACTTACCTTTCGGTTCAGGCGACTGAATGGTCAACTTACCACCCACTTGCTCCTGGTCTCTAGGTGTTATTTGGCTCAAACCCCAGTCTCTGGGATGCCCTGGCAAATGGTGCCTCAGCAGGTGATGGAGGGCTGTGCAGCTGGAAGGAAAGGCTTCTGGTTGACCAGGCAGTCAGTGGATCAGTGAAGAACCAGAAGAAGTGCGGGGGTGTCTCTGACTCACAGTCTGTGTCTTTCCAAACACTGAGACCTAACTGTCACCTGAGAGAGTCTGTACTTTCCCCCAGACACAGAGCTGGAGGCCATACATTCTCTGAGTGGTCAGACCCCCGTGCATTTGTCTCGTGATACACAGACCTACTTTATTCTTTTAAAGATTCAAGTGAGCTGAGAGGTAAGGGGTCCCAACTCTGGTTGAAGGAGGTTTTGGAGAAAACAAAGATATCACACAGGGCAATTTTCTTTGTCTTACCTGCAGAGCAAAGTTAACCATGCCAAACATCAGAAGCAACAACTTCAACCTTGAGAGTTTTGATTTCCATTTTTTTAAATAATAGTGGGGTTGAGTGTCTTTTCTCTATTTATTGACCATTTATATATCTTCTTGGAGAAATGTCTATTTCTTGTTTTTTACCTTTTTTAAATCAGACTATTTGCTTTTGTTGTTGAGTTATAGGCATTTTTTGTGTATTTGGGATATTAACATTATATCCTATTACATATATCCCTATATACAATTTGCAGAATATTTTCTCCCATTTCACGTTACCTGCCTTTCACTCTGTGGATTGTGTTCTCTGATGAGCAGAAGTTTTTCTTTTCTGTGTTTTTCTTTTTTTTTTTTTTTAAGATTTTTGTTTTATTTATTTTCAGAGAGAAGAGAAGGGAGGGAGAAAGAGCAATGTATGGTTGCCTCTCACATGGCCCTCATTGGGGACCTGGCCCGCAACCCAGGCATGTGCCCCGACTGGGAATCGAACTGGTAACCCTTTGATTCGCAGCCCGCGCTCAATCCACTGAGCCATACCAGCTGGGCTCTTTTCTGTGTTTTTCTACCCTTAGAAGTTTTTCTAACGTTTTCTTGCCTGTGTTCTTAGTTACATAGTTAAAAAACTATTGCCAAGTCTAATGCAATAATGCTTTCTGCTATATTATTTATGAACTGTTTAATAGTTTTAGGTCCAACCTTTAGAATTTGATCCATTTGACTTATATTTTGTGTACAGTATAAGGTGCCAGTCCGTGTCATGTGTTTGGGTGTGGTATTGCTGTTCAACACCATTTGTTGGAAAGGCTGCCTGTTCTCCATTGAACATTCTATGCCTTTTCATCGACACCATTTGATTATGTCATTTGATGAACAGAAGTTTTCATGCCAGTGTCACACTATTTTGATTACTTTAGCTCTGCAGTAAGCTCTGAAATTAGGAAATGCAAGACCTCCAATTCCATTATTTTTTAAGATTGTTTTAACCATTTGAGGTTCATTGCAATTTATTATGAATTCTAGGATGGATTATTCTATTTCTGCAACAATGCCCTTTGGAGTTTGAAAGAGATTGAATCAAATATGTAAATAGTTGGTGGTCTTCCCATCCATGAAAATAGATGTCTTTCCATTGATGTGCTTCTATTTTACTTTCTTTCAGAAATATTTAGTAGTTTTCAATATATACATTTATTGCCTTATTAAGTTTATTCCTATGTATTCTAGTCTTTCTGATGCTATTGTATATGGAACTGCTTTCCTAATTCCATTATGAAATTTTTCATTGTTGTTACAAGAAAAGGAATTGATGTTGAGTGTTCATTCTTTTCCTGAAACTTAATTTTATTTATTAGTTCTAAGAGTTTGTGTATACATAGCAAAATTTTTAGGGCTTTCTACATATAAGATTATATTCTCTTTTCAAAAAGATAGTTTTTTTATTCTCTCCAATTTGGATACAACTTATATCATCTTTTTCCATAAATATTCTGGTCAAAATTTCCAGTACTATGTTGAATAAGTGTAAAAAGCAGCATCCTTTATTTATTTATGATCTTAGTGAATTTTTTTGAGTTTTTCCATGGCATATTTTGTTAGCTGTGGGCATCATATATGGCTTTTACTAAAGTGAGTAGTTTTTGTCTATTCGTAGAGTTTCTATCTTTTGTTAAAACCATGACCACTTCCCTCCAGATGATTATTTCACCAGGACATTCAATCAGCATGCCAGGAAATAAAAACTTGTTCAGACTGAGAATTTTTGTAGATGAAAATCCCCCAAGTCTAAGGTTATGAAGACTGGACTGGGCCATCTTTGCTGTCTAATAAATTATTCAACAAAATTATACACACATGCTTTCCCACTCACTGTAAAATTCCCTCAGACCCAGAGATGGGCAAAGATGGGTAGCCTGCCTTCCCCAACATACAAAATTTTACATTAGGAGTGGGACCTAATGTCTTTTAAAGTCAAGAAAAGTTCTAGGGAAAGATTAATACAAGCTCATAAGAAAAAAATTCTACCTAATGAGATTACAGGACACTTGGGCTAAAACGGATTTTGTGTGTTGCTACCGTAGGGATGTCTGAGGAAACAAATACGGAAATACCCTGGGCTTCTCTGGGGTCAGAGAGGAGGTGCGGCTCTGTCCTTACACATTGTCCCCTAAAGTGAGACAATTGTCCTTCTGCAAATGTCAGGACCAACTCTGATGACCTTTACAGAGCTCACTGTGGGCTGTGAGTGGCTGAGATCTCTGAGGAAGCAGCGTGGCTCCATGTCCCAGGCCACTCTCAATGAGTCATGTTCTCTGTTTCTCCACAGAGCCTGTGAGAATGCATGTCCTCCTGGCCGGCAACATCACATTCACACAGTTTAAGAATACCACAGTCTTGACCTGCTATCCAAATATGATCGCCCAGTGATTGTTCAATGGCATGAATCTATAGCTCATGGAGAGAATGAAACTGTCCCAGGACCAGAGGAGCTTCACGATAGATCCTGTCAAAAGGGAAGATGCTGGGAATTACCAGTGTCAAGTCTCTGACCCCACCGGTTCTGTTGAAAGGGAGACTCTTGAGCTGGATGTGAAATTTGAGCAACACTTCTTTCCTCATTTATGTTATTAAACTCTAAATAAAACTTTTTTGCATTACTATAATATATTTTGTTCTGAGTGTGAATATTTCTTAAAGGATTTGCATTAAGTCAATAAATACTCAAATTTTATCCTGAAATTTTTTTTCTTTAATTATATTATAAACACATAACATTAAATTTACCACCATGAACCAATAGCCAGAGTAGAGTTGTGAAATGGTAAATATATTCTCATTCTTGTTAAGCAGAGCTCTAGCCATTTTCATCAGTAAAACTAAAATTCTACACTTATTAAAATCAATACCCTATTTCCTCCTCCCCAGATTACCCTGTAATGACCAATCTTCTTTGTTTCTGTAAATATGAATACTTGAGATACCTCATATTATTTGAATATACCTATTTTTCCTCTTGTGACCTGCTGGTTTCATTTACTATAATATCCAGAATTACCTTTTTTTGAAAGGTGAATAATATTCCTTTGTCTATGTACACACGATATTTTCTTTTTCCATTCCTTTGTCTCTGAACAATTGGGTTGCTTCCACATCTTGGCTATTGTGAATAATGCTGCATTGATAACAGACGTAGTAATATCTCTTCAAAACCTTGCTTTATATTCCCTTGAGTATAAAAGCATAAGTAAGATTGCTGGACCACTTGGTAAGTCTATTTCTTATTTCTAAATGAACCTCCAAATTATTTTCTATTGAGTTTTATTCACTTGAGTATAAAGGCAGACGTGAGATTGCTGAACCACATGGTAAGTCTATTTCTTATTTCTAAAGGAACCCTCAAAGTGTTTTCTAGAGCATTTTCAACAACAGTGGGCCCAGGTCCTAATCTCCTCGCATTGTGCCAATTCATGTTACTTTCTGTGTTTCTGACAGTGACCACTCTAACAGAATTGAGAGGATGTTCTACTGTTGTTTGGATTTGATTCTCTAATGTTTAGTGATGTTGGACATCTTTTCATATGCTTCTTGGCCATTTGTATGTCTTCTTTGAAGCAATGTCTATTCATGTGTTTTGATTATATTTTAATCATGTAATTTAGACCTTTTGTTGCTGTTGAATTGTAGAGTTTATTTATGTATGCAGCCTAGAATTTTTAACACATATATGTAATTTGCAAATACATTTTCTTATTCTGTAGGTTTCCTTTTCACCCACTTGCTTGTTTCTTTTGATGATCAATAATTTTTAAGCTCGATATAGTCCCATTATCATTTTGTTTTGTTCCTTGAGCTTTTAGTATCGTATCCAAGAAGTCATTGCCAAGTTTTCTCTTTGTTTTCTCATCTGAGTATTTTAGTTTTGAATCTTACATTTAGACCTTTAATAAATTGTGAGTTATTTTTTGTATATGCTTTGAGATTCTTTTACACATACATATCCAGTTTTCCCAACACATTTTATTGAAGTCTGTTTTTCCCAGAGTGCTTTTGGCACTCTTGTTGAAGATTATTTGACCATATACAAGAGTGTTTACTTATAGGCTTTCTATTTTGTTTCATTGGCCTGTATGTCTGTCTTTATGCCAATTCCTGTATAAAGACAGACATTCTAATGTGTTTTAAAATCAAAATATGCTGACCTCTAACTTTGCTTTTTTGAAGATTGTTTTGGCTTTTGGCTCTCTTAAGATACCATGTGATTTAAGACTGATATTTCTTTAAAAAAATGTTTTTCAGATCATAATATACTATATTGACTCTATAGGTCACTTTGGGTAGTATGGGCAGTTTAACAATATTAATTTTCTAATCTATGTTTATTTAGGGTTTTTTTGCTAATGAGAAGACATTTTCAAAAAAGCAGTTTTTCAACCTCTGATTGGGTTCACACACCTCTCCCACCCCACTTGGTGGCTCCCTGAGTTGAAGACAGAACAGGGGTTCCAAGGCTTCAGATCCAGGGACTGGGTGAGGAGATTAAATAAGCTAGATACTTTTCCTGGGTTGTTTTTTTTTTCTCTCTGGTTTAACCGTTAACCCCATTAATGACTTTATTCCGTAGTACATCATCTTCTCTTTTGCCAACTCAGGCTTAACTGAAACAAGTTTGTCCAGTACAAATAAAAATGTTATTCTGTAGAAAACTTGTCTGTAAAAAAAAAAAAAAAAAGACTTGTTGGGACAATGATGCAGAGTGCAGATGATGTTTTATTGAGTTGTATACTTTAATCTTGTATTCTTTTGTGAGCCAACATCACCCCAATCATTTCAGTTTAATAAATAAGTAAATAAATAAAAATAGAAAATTTCTTTTTAAAAAAACAGATTTTATTTATTTATTTTTAGACAGAGAGGAAGGGAGGGAGAAAAGAAGGGATAGAAACATCAATGTGTGGTTGCCTCTTACATGCCCCCTACTGGGGACCTGGCCCACAACCCAGGCATGTGCCCTGACTGGGAATTGTACCTGTGACCCTTTGGTTCACAGGCTGGCACTCAATCCACTAAGACCCACCAGCCAGGGCAGAAAACTTCTGATTTAAGACTATCAATGACTGTTTTATTGGTGGCAGTTTCATCAACAATTTGTCAGAAATATTTGAAATTCACTTATTAGAAATGTCAAATTCTCAATTAGATATTCTAAAGTGTTTTATTTCATAAATGAAATAACTGAAAACTTGGAAGACCTAATGAGCATGTCTGTGAGCTTCAGTCCCAGGAATGACTTCAGACTTGGAAGATTGACTTGCTACAGAGTCACAGGTCTGTCTTGAGCAAACTTTAGAAACCGGGTGGATGTCAGTGGGATAAGAAGGAGTAAGGTACTAAGCAGAATTTGATAGAAATTAAATCATTCGAAAAGCAGAGATGAGAGAAAAGGTATAATTTGTTAGCTTAGTTTAGAGTGAAGACAATGTAGAAGGAATAAGGAGAAGAAGAAGTGACCAGGAGAGGCTGAGAACTTCAAATTGGAGATAGGGTGGGGGTTGAGAGCTGTGTGCAAAGGTGTGAGTCCCTGGAGCTGGAGAAAAAGGTTTGATAAAAAGAGGGAGCTACCCTTCCAAACATGGGTATAATGTTGAGAGGCTGGATGACCCCTTGGGTGAAAGAATAAGATACTTGAAGACTTGCATGAATGCCCTATACTATAGCCAAACATTTGACTGGGGAGTACATGGTAGAGTGTACCCTTCTTTAAATGATGGGGAAAAAAACACAGGAAAGCATTTTTTTTAAAAAAGAAAACAGAATACATGGTGAGAATGGGTGGCTGAAGGGGATCAGAGAGAATGTGTCCCTAAAGAGACATAGAGAGAGAAACACTAGGGCTCTTATAACTAGAGGTTAAGAAGCCTGCAAATTATGACTTGCTGGCCCCATGAGAAGGGGCCATGGGGAAGTGGGTGAGGTGAGAGAAGGAGAACCAGGGAGACTAGCAGCCACTGAGGGACCAAGAATCTAGAAAGCCAGGAGCAATGGGAGAGCGTGGGAGCATTTTGGTGCTCTGTCCGAGGCTGAATTTCTGGGTCAGTGAGCACCTACGTTTGTATCCACACAAACCCAGCACAAGCCGACATTAGTTGTAAAAGAGGCTGTGTGAGCACAGGGAACTGGCTACAAGCTCGACGTGGGTATGATGTGGTCTGAGCAAGTTTTCAACAAGCCTCCTGCATCTGCAAACAGTGGGGGGAGGTAGTGGTTCCCAGTTTTAAAAAATCAGTGCTGGGAATGGGCAGTAAAGAGCAGAGAGGAGTAACATGCAGTAAATTTTGACTTTGGACTCTCCAGACAGCATCATTTTCTTTCTGTTCCCCCCTTTTTCCTCAGAGCAGCATGCACTTCAGCCTATAAACACTGGCGTTGATGTTGGATGGCCGAGGCCTGTGCTTAAAATTTTAGAACACAGTGGCCTGCAGAGACATGACCTTAAATGTGGCTCCTGGATCCTTCTCACATAAACCTGAACAGAGATGTGATGCTGGAGAAAGAACTGCAGACACCTTCTCTGAGCAGGTGAGGGAAATATTCCACATTCTCACACAGCCCCTGTGAGTGGGAGAGAGAGTTGATGTAGGGCTGAGTCAAGGATGAGGACTGAGGGGCCTCAGCTGGAAGCGCTGACATGGGAAGTTCTTGACTGTTGGCAGGGAAAGGCTGGGTTCTCCCGAGGAAACACTCTGGGTCATGGACTCTGCAGCAGCAGCTCAGCCGGCTGTGGGCCTCCTGTCTGCCCATCACCTCCCAGCCTCCACCCTCACCAATGAAGGTCTCTCCTCACGTCCACCTGCGCTGCCCCACCTGTGCTCATTTAGGGTCCAACTCTCCATGAAGGGGCTCTGGGTCCCTTTCCTGCCCTGCAGGATGGGGGAGGGGAGATGGAGTCCCCACAGACAGCCCAGCAATGGTGTCCTGAGAGGTGGAGTCAGGCAGGGCCTCACACTCCCGCGTCCTGGGTCCTGATCTGGACTTGATGGCAAAGCCTGGACACCACCTGCTCCCTCAGGCCCTGAGAGAATCTCCATCACCCTGAGCAGACCTTTATATTGAGTGCCATTGTTATTACCAGCTGTATTTGGACACCTTTCTTTTTTTAAAGATTTTATGTATTTATTTTTAGAGAGAAGGGAAGGGAGGGAGAAAGAAAGGGAGAGAAACATCAATGTGAGGTTGCCTCTCACGTGCCCCCTACTAGGGACCTGGCCTGCAGCAACCCAGGCATGTGCCCTGACTGGGAATTGAACCAGCGACCCTTTGGATCACAGACCAGCATTCAATCCACTGAACCACGCCCGCCAGAGCATCCTTTCTTTTTTTGATATTAGTCAGTGCTTTTCAGCTCTGGGGGGAAATGGGGACTCTGTATATAGGGATGAGTAACAGGAGTGGACAGGGACAAATCACAGTATTATTCACAAAAAAAATGTTCTGTATAAACCTATGAACACTTAAAATCATAGGAGAGTCTGCATAACATCAGCATTCTGGGCTAAAACATGAATTGTAGGCAGCTTTCTTCATTTCCTTAAGAGCTGAATTGCCAAGAGTGACATTAATAATGAACTAGAAGCATGTGCATCACAGTTACTAGTAAAACTATTTTTTTCTGTTTTTAAAACAGAGTTGTCATAGATGCTTGTCATTTTTAGAGACTTTAAAATTTTTACATTTATTTCAGAGAGAGAAGAATGGAGAGAGAGACAGAAAGAAACATCAATCAGTCGCTTCCAGTATGTAGCTCAACTAGAAACCAAACTACAACCTAGGGATGCGCCCTGAACGTGAATCTCACCTGCAACTTTTTGATTTACAGGACAGCACTGCAACCAACTGAGCCACACCAGCCAGGGCAAATTATTTTCATTTTTATCATGTAAAAAGAGAATGCCTTTCAGTCAGTGTGTCTTCCCACCATCCTGAAGCAGCTAGCTATCTGTAATTATCGTGGCCAGATAGAAATGATCCTTTCCCCTTTAAATATCAAACACAAGACTAGAAGCAGTTTCAGCCCCTTCTCCCAGAGACAACCACCTGTGACCCTGCTATTGGGGTGCCCTGGGCCCTGCTGTCTCATGTCCACGAGGGCACAACCTGGTGTGTCCTAAGCACCATGCCACCTGCGCAATGCCAACCATCAATGGAACTCAGCACACCTCACTCCCGCTTCATCCTTGCACTTGAGACCTTCTGGGAGCCTAATCCCCACTCCAAGGCAACCACCCTCCTATCTGCTTCTCCAGGGGGAACTGCAGGAACACAGGACCTGTGCCTTCTGAGCAGAAGCCTGGCACAGGGACTGCACTGAATCCAGTGCCGTGTAATACACCAGTGTGGTCCCACCCTCTCCCTGCATCCAGCTGCCAAGATGCAGCAGTCTTAGCACTGCCATTCTACCTGGGCCTAGAAGCGTTTTCCCACGCATGACTCTGAATCCCTCACTGGCGCTTCTCTCTGATGCCAGGGTTATGTGAAATAAAGGGTTTGGTCCTCTCCACACCGAAGCAGAGTGCGGAACTGGGACCTCAAGATCGCTCTTCTGAGCCCTGAGGGGTCCATCGGTATCATCAGGGCAGGTACCCAAGTCTGCAGGCCCCTGCCATCGGAGCAGCACCCAGACCTCAGTGCCAGGGAGACCATGCTGAGCCCTCAGGCAATGAGAAAGGAGCCCAAGGTTTGAGGAGGACCCCTCTTCTTCCAGAGCCCCACAGTGAGGGCAGCAGGGGGAGGCAACATCTGCGAAATTTCCTACGAAACCCCAGATGAAAAATGGTCACTATTTTCCTTGTGCCTCTGAACGGAAGTCTTGGCTCCTATCTGGGAAAATGAGACATAAGCTGATATTTGTTTTCTTTGTCTGCTGACAACCTGTTGTGGAGACCACAGCAGTCCAGGGCCCAAATCCTCAGCTGGGTGAGGACGAGACACCAGGGCCTCAGTCCTGACCTGAGGCTACAACAGAGACCAATAGGGGCCCCATTTTCCTCTGAAGACACCCACCTGCTGGGTCCACTCCAGGAACCATTGGACACTCAGGTCCCAGCTGCTTTCACCCTGCTGGGCCCTCATCTCACTGCCGTGGGTCATGGGCCACCACAGGCCACCTCCACCAGTTCCCACCAACAGGGCTGCTAGGCTCCCAGACCCTGGTCCTTCCCTGCAGAGCCCACCAAGCAAAGGCGTTTGTTTAGAATCATGAGATCTCAGCTGCCCAGCATCCAGCTCTGCACTCCCTGTGGACACTCTGCCCCTCTCATATTCAATCCATTTGTGGCCCTGGACAGAAGATTGTGGGCTTCTTATCATTTCTGTCCAGTCACAGCTGCAGCAATCCCAGCCCTGCCCTCCTCTCAACACCTCAGTCCCCACCTTTGCCCACCCCAAGGGCACCACAGCCAGAAGTGGCCTGTGTCCCCATCACCCCCACCCCAGCTCAGACCTCATCTGCCTTGGCCTTTCTCACTCCTGTGAAGTGGGCACCCCCAGGGCCCTGCCCCAGCCATCAGTGAGGAGGTAATTGCCATGGGGGCTCCTGGCCTGTCTGCCTAGAAGCTGGATCCGTTTGCACATGAACTACCCTCCTGTCCACACTGCAGAGACTTTGCTCCTATCAAACCCTTGCCCTCCCCCTGCCTGCCCGCTCCTTCCTGCCTTTTCCTCGGGGTGCACACTTGCCAGGAAGGCTCACCTTCCCCACCTGCCCCATTTGCCCAGGTTGAACATACAGATTTGTTCCCATCAGATATTAACAGGCTGCTGCTTTATCATCTTAGAGATTGGCACATTCCTTTTTGTTAAAACTCCTAGAGTAAGACTTCGTTCTACAGATGGGTTTTCAGTTCTGGAACTATTCATATTTTGAACCACATCAGTGTTGGTCACAAGGGTTTGTTCTTTGCATTGCAGAACTTTCAATAACATCCCTGGGCTCTGTCCAGTAGGTACCAATAGTCCACCCACAGTCCTGACAACCAAAAATACCTCCAGACTTTGCTAAATATCTCTGAAAGAAAAAAAAATCAATACAGCTGATAACCACTGAACTAGGCCTCAATATTTTATAAGGCAAAATTGAAAAGAAGCTAATGATGAATGAGAACATTTGATGTAGACCTTATATGTAGTACAGTGGTATTTAAATAAATACAAAATAATATGGCAAAGCAGAATATGGAATATCAGAAACCAAGTAAGAGGTCTTTTGGACACTTGCACATTCTACTCTTTCTATTCAAAAAAGCCTCTCTAAATACTGTTCAAACATTAGTCTCATGGGTTCTTTTTCTAGTTATTTTTTCAGAAAATATAGCTGTAAACACAGTAGTCAGACCTCTCATGGAGCTCACTTTCTGAAAGTTGTGAGGACAAGAAAAACAAGTAAACAAATATATCCTATGTTAAGGGAAATTCATATATCCACAGTGGGGAATTGTAGCCCTATGTTTTCACATCTAATAAGAGCATGGTCTCTCGTGGAACATAAGTCGGCATCATGGACCCATGTTCATGGAAGCAGAATTTCCTGTGGGGAAATCAGACTGGTATGTTCCTTAGATTTAAAATAAAACCTTGCTCTTGCTAAAAATCTCTCCCTGGATCAAAAGAACAAATGCTAATGCTTAACTAGCTTCCTTAGACCGATGCTAATCCTTTCAAAGTTCAGCCGTACCTCTTGTCTTTGCATAACCCTTTTGATGTACCTTCCGGACTGTCTACCACCTAAAGCGAATCTACAATCTATGCAAGGTTAATGAATACCATTCTGAGGTAATGTCCCAGAGAACAGCAATAAAAACCCCTGGACCCAAGGCTCAGGGCCTCTCCCATATGATAAGGGAGTGGTTGCGTGGTCCCGGAATTTCTAGTCCATTGTAAAATTACATGTAAAATTATTTACATGCAGTCATGGCATACAAATCCTGCTGGCCAGGATTCGCGACACTATGTCAGTTGAGAATATGGGTTATAAAGAAAAATAATTGATCTGTTTCTTCTGAATATTTGACACTGGTATTTTGTATGCAAAGTCCCTTGTTAGGTGGGACAGTCCTGAGCATTTGCCACATCTATTTTCTCTCACTTCACACTAGGTTATGCAAGGCCTATTGAGTCACTGATGAAGTTTAAAAAGAACTCCCCAAACACATACACATATAGGAGAGAGAGAGAGAAAGAGAGAGAGAGAGAGCCTTAGAGAAATGGTGGCAGTGCTACCCCCAGTTGAGAAAAAAACATCTAAATATATAACATTTATTTCCAGGTTCTGTGGCCTTTTTCTTAAGGAGTGGGGGACTTTCAGGGAAAGTGAACAGATCTGTGATCCTGCTGTGATCACCAGGCAAGGATTTGAATAAAGAGAATTGCTGCCTCATTTGTTCATTGCCTGCTCATGAAATTTTTCTCTTAGCATTCACCTAAAACTCCAGTTTCATTCTTTGCTGAGGCACACAGGGAAAATCTTATGCCTAAGTTATCTCAACCCCCACCCATGTTTTTGGGAAAGAGAGACCACAGTGGGGACAATATTAAAAAGAAAGGATGAGATTTACAAGAGCTTCTGTCCAACCAGTAAAGCGGTGGACAGTCCTCGCTCTGCTCCTCTGCCAAGGGACCTTGGACAGCTCCTTTGCAAATGCAGTTAGGAACAGGGGAAAAGAGTAAGTGGGGCCAGCTGCTGTCCGCATAAATATGAGCAAGAAAGGAGCCATATTGGGTGATGGACACATGGTGAGATTAACTTCTCAGCTGCTCCCCCAGTGTCCTGAGTCCTTCTGCCCTCTTCAGGCCAGGCTCTAAAGGAAAGTCATGCACACATCACATCAACTCTTCAGAAAAGCCACCAACTGTTTCATTTCACCTTCCCATGACCTTCCTCTCATTTCTCACCTGCTTCCCCTCATTCCTAGTCCACATATACTGCACCTTTATGACCCTTGGTCCATCGAGACTGGCCCTTGCGTTCCTGTATCTGCAGGCATGGACTCTACCCTCTCTCTTTACTTCATAAAAATTCTTGTTTTTCTTTTTTGCCACTAACCTCATTAACCACTTTGCTGAAATATCATTCTAACCTCCACAGAGGGACACAGTGGGGTCCCACTGAACTACCACCTCCAACTCTTCTCCTTTGTGCTGGGACATGTCCAGGCACAGTTTCCTGTGCTCATGTCATGTGCCCTGTGGGTTCTTGAGTTTCCAAGAGACAGGCAGGATGAGACTCGTCGTGTTTGTAACTGACCCCATCCTACTACACAAGAACTGCCACATGACAAAGGTTGTAAGTGTTCAGAGAATAAATAAGAAAAGGAAATGTGGTCATGGTATCTCCCTTACCAGGTGGATAAATGGATGGGCTCTGCTTCTGCCCCAACATAATTATTCTGGACATGCTGAGGTTGTGAAGAAGTAGGCATCCACAAACACTCTCTGTAGCACATACAGGGCAATGTGTAAGCTTCTCTCTTAAATGTATTGTTTTAACATGAAATCTACATAATCTAAAATTCAGCATTTCAGACATTTTAAAATGTGGTGCCCGGGGAAGGAATCCATTCAGAGCTCTGTTCTAAGAGACAGACCCAGGGTTGCTATGTCCTGCACTTACCCAGGGGCTTGGCAATGAGTGTTTGTTGTTGCCAGAATCAGAGCTTCTGTTCTAGACACCAGGCTCTGGAAAGGAGAGGGACGTTGAGTTGTCCTGTGCCCCTGGCGCGGGAAGCGGCCATGTTTTTGGGAAAGAGACGGTGGTGCTGGCCTCACAAGCATGGGCTCTATGGAGGGAACCCTAACTGGAGGGTCATCTGCTTGGTAGCCTTGTGCTCTGAAAGACACATAAGAATGGAGCAACATCTCTGGGCATGGTTTTGGGTTTCTGTCTTTTGGGGAACAAAAGTTTTGTGTGTGTGTGTTTAGTGAAAAAAGAAGACTGGAGACAGTGATTCCACTGCTGGGAATATACCCTAAGAATCCTGAAACACCAATGCCAAGAACCTATGCACCCCTATGTTCATAGCAGCACCATTTACAATAGGTAAGTGTTGGAGACAGCCTAAGTGCCCATCAGTAAATGAATGGATAAAAAAAACTGGGGTATATGTATACAATGGAGCACTACAAAGCAGAAGGAAAGAAGGAACTCCTACCTTTTTGGATACCATGGATGGACCTGGAGAATATTATGCTAAGTGAAATAAGACAGTTGGAGAAAGACAAATACCATATGATTTCACCTATAAGAGGAATCTAATGAACAAAGTAAACTAATGAGCAAAATAGAACTACAGGCATGAAAACATGGAACAGACTGACAATGACCAGAGGGGAAGTGGGAGGGGGATAATCATGGAAAGAAAGGGAAGGGACAAGTCAAAGAACATGTACAAATGGCCCATGGATGCAGACAACAGTGTGGGGGTTGTCTGTGGGAGTGTGTGTTGGGCTGGGTGGACTAGTGCAAAGAGGGAAAATTGGGACAACTGTAATATTTAGAAATGATCTCACCCATCATGGAACTAATTTTGACCTGATAGGTACTTTGATATCAGTTGGAAAAGAGAGTATCACCCAAAGCTAGAGAGACTGCGGGTGAAGTATGAGGGTAAGGCTTCCTAACCTCAAGAGGCTATTTAACCTCCCATCGTAGGTTTACAGAAAAGCCTGCATCAGAGCAAACTGTGTGGTGAATGTGAGTACCTCTGCACTTAGGTAACTACTGAGGCCAAACCTAGTGACACCAGATATGCTGTAGTATCAAGAATACTCTTCTTTTTTTGTAGATGACATTTGATCTAAGAGAAGGTGATTATAGAGAGAAATGTCATGTCTCATAAGAAATTCCAGAAAGACAGACTTCTAGGAGATTAGATCCTGGATCTATTCAGCTATTCTCCAATTGTGTATACATTGCTGAGAGTTGACATTGTAATGGGGTTCAGAGCTTGGGGTGCCCAAGGATCTAGGAAACCCACCCACCCTCCCCACCCCAGCCCCCAGTAACCTGGTTTGGGGATGGAGAAGCAGAGGACAGCCATTAAGAGTTATTTTGCATGACTACGGCATCTTAGCTAGCTTCATAGTTATGCTAAGCTGTGGCATCCACTCAAGGCAAGGGAGATAGGAGTGACTTTCTGAACGTACTCTGGCTTGTGACTTAGCCTGGGAGCTGAAAGCACGTGTGTTAACTTGGGAGGTGGTTCTCCAGTTACTGTGCCAGTGTGAGAAGCAGGGGGTGATTCCCTGCATCACAGATTGATGCTTGACTGACCTGGGAATGGCAGCTCAATGAATGTAAGACATCAGAGACCTGTAAAAATGTGACTAATTGTGGGAAGATTCAGAAATGGGGTTACAAAGGAGGCACAGCGTGAGGATTTAACTCAAGCAGCACAACCATTAAGCTCTCTGTCATGCAGCTTGGGAAGGAGAAGGGGAGTTGACCGTGCAGTTTGAGAGGGAGCAGTGAGAAGGCAGAAGTAAGCAAGCAGCTATGTAGTTTAGAGTGAGGAAGGAGGCCATGCAGACTGGACTATTAAGAAAGTAGAGGCTGCTGCTGTGGTCATGCTAGCTCTAATTGACTTCGGAGCTGCAAAGGACTTCCTTGCAAGATCCTGTCCTGTTGCACCTGGATTTTACCTGGGCTTTCAAGACCTGTGTCTTTCCTGAGTCTCACCGTGATCCAGTGTAACACAGCACATGCTTTTTTGGACTATTACATGGAGGCCGATGACAACGTACCCCAGATCCCGAAGAAAAGACCTGCTGCAGGAGGATGGAGACTCTGATCCAGGGTGGATGGCAAACTGTTTATGCAGTCGGCTTAGGATAAGAAAATGGGTGACTTTGGGGGATGCTTTTGGCTTGTAGCCTGGTGGAGTGCATGAGAAGTGCTGAGTCTCATGGGAGAACACAGCCCAGAGCATGAGTTCTCCCAGAGGCTGGCATGTTGTAAATAAATAACTGTTCCTTCCAGCATTAATGATTGGGTCATACACTGAGGCACCATGTGAACGGCCCTAGTCTGCTTGGTGACAACATCTTTTTTATAAATTGCAGAAACCAATACAGATGCAAACTGGGGCTTGGTTAAAAGAGATTTAGTTGTGGTTCCCTTGACAGTGAAAAAAAGTAGTTTTGTTATTACTGAGAGGCATTAACACTTTCTCAAAGTCACTAACCTTTAGAAAGAGTCTTTCTGATAAAAGGCCTCTGACCTACATTTTTTAAACATTTTCTTTAGAAATGCAATTGCAATTTGGTAATTGCGGATTCATTCTCTACCCTTTGGAAATATACATGAATCTCCTTAAAAAGCTTCTTTCCAGTGTTAAGACCCAGAGAATACCTATCTGTCTCAATAGTCTGGACCCATAACTTTGAATTTTAATCTTTTTGGTGTGCCTGTGTCCCAGTCTCTGAGAGAGGGTTAAAGTTTACTTAGGAGGAGACCTTTACAACCAAAATGTTAAAAGACCTTCTGTCAGGATTTTATGAGAACTTTAACTTTTCTTTTTTGTAAAGCCAACTAGCAAACACAGATGCCTATGGTTCTTTCTCCTGTTCTTATAATCTCTCAGGGTTTTTGTTTCAGGGGTGTTGAATTCCATATCGCTGTATTATTTCATGGTCTTTTAAAAGGCTTTCTTTTCTTTTCTTTAGTTATTTTAATATAATCTTTATTATATTTTTTCATTACTATTCAGTCTCCTTATACTCCCCTACCTCCAGCAATCATCACACTGTTGTCCATGCCCAAGAGTCCTTTTCCTTTTTTGCTCAATCCCTCCTGCCCCTAACCTCCCCACACACACACAATCTGTCATCTGTTCTCCATCTATGAGTCTGTCTCTGTTTTGCTTGTTAGTTCAGTTTGTTCTTTAGATTCCACAGCTGAGTGAAATCATATGCTATTTTTTCCCTCTAACTGGCTTATTTCACTTAGCATAATGTTCTCAAATTCATCCATACTGTCGCAAAGGGTAAAAATGTTCTTCTTTCTTATGGCCAAGTAGTATTCCATTGTGTAAATGTCCCATAGTTGTTTTATCCACTTATCTACTGATGCTTCCATATCAGATGCTGCCATGGGCTGCTTCCATATCTTGGCAATTGTAAATAACACTGCAAAGAACATAGGGGTGCTTATGTTCTTTCAAATTAGTGTTTTATGTTCCTTCGGATATATTCCCAGAAGTTAGATTGCTGGGTCAAAAAGTAGATCCATTTTTAATTTTTTGAGGTATCTTCATACTGCTTTCCATAGTGGCTGAAACAGTTTGCATTCCTACCAACAGTGCAAAAGAATTCCCCTTTCTCCACATCCTTGCCAGTACTTGTTGTTTGTTGATTTATTGATGATAGTAATCTGACAGATGTGAGATGGTATCTATTGTGGTTTTAATTTCATTTCTTTGATAACTAGTGATATTGAGCATCTTTTCATATATCTATTGGCCATCTGTATGTCCTCTTTGGAGAAGTGTCTATTCAGGTCCTTTGTCCATTTTTAATTGGGTTGTTTGTTTGGTGTTGAGTTTTGTAAGTACTTTATTAATTTTGGATATTAACCCCTTATCTGATGTATCAGCAAATATGTTCTCCCATTCTGTGGGTTGTCTTTTCATTTTGTTAATGTTTTTCTTTCCTGTGAAAAACCTTTTTAATTTGATTTGTTTGTTTTGTTTTGTTTCCCTTGTCTGGGGATATATATCCAAAAAAAATTTCTATGAGCAACATCTGAAATTTTGTTGCCTATGTTTTCTTCTAGGATTTTTATGGTTTCAGGTCTAACATTTAAGACTTTGATCCATTTTGAATTTATTCTTGTGTATGGTGTTAGAAAGTGGTCTAGTTTCATTTTTCTGCATGTATCTGTCCAATTTTCCCAACGCCATTTATTGAATAGACTACCTTTAGCCCATTGTATGTACTTGCTCCCTCTGTTGAATATTCATTTATTATAAAGGTGCAGGTTTAATTCTGGGCTCTATATTTTGTTCCATTGATCTATGTGTCTGTTTTTATGCCAGTGCCATGCAGTTTTGATTACTATGGCCTTGTAGTACAGTTTGATATCAGGTAGCAGGATTCCTCCAACTTTGTTCTTCTTTTTCAGTATTGCTGTTGCTATGCAGGGCATTTTGTGGCTCCATATAAATTTTTGAGATACTTGTTCTAGTTCTGTGAAATACATCATTATAATCTTGATAGGAATTGCATTGAATCTGTAGATTGCTTTGGGTAGTATGATCATTTTAATGATGTTAATTCTTCCTATCCATGAATATGTGTTTCCACTTATTTGTATCTTCTTCAATTTCTTTCTTCAGCATCTTATAGTTTTCTGAGTACAGGTCATTTACATCCTTGGTTAGGTTTATTCTTAAGTATTTTATTCTTTTTGAAGTAATTGAGAATGGTATTGTGTGCTTAATTTCCCTTTCTGTTAGTTTGTTATTAGCATATAAAAATGCAACTGATTTTTAAGTATTAATTTTGTGTCCTGCTACTTTGCTGAATTCATTTATCAGATCTAGTTTCTTGGTGGAATCTTTGTGGTTCTCTATATACTGTATCATGTCATCTGTAAATGAAGAAAGTTTCATTTCTTCCTTTCCAATATGGATGCTTTTTATTTCTTCTACTTGTCTGATTGCTGTGGCTAGAACTTCCAGTACTATGTTGAACTAGAGAGGTGAAATCAGACATCCCTGTCTTGGTCCCAATCCTTAGGGGAACATTTGTACTATGACTGTACTTCTGTCAATCTCTCCATTTATGTACATCAAGATGTGTTTTACATATTTAGGTGCTCCTATGTTGGCTGTATAAATATTTACTAGAGTTATATCCTCTTGTTGTTCCCTTTATCATTACGTAATGTCCTTCTTTTGTCTCTTACTGTAGCCTTGGTTTTAAAGTCTATTTTGTCCGATATAAGTACTGCTTCCCCAGCTTTTTTTTTCTTTTCCATTTCATTGAATATATTTTTCCAACCCTTTACTTTTAGTCTGTGTGTATCTTTCTATCTGAGATGGACCTCTGGGAGGCAGCATGTATATGGACTTGTTTTCTTATCCAATCAGCTACTCTCCATCTTTTGGTTGGAGCATTTAAGCCATTTACATTTTAAGCGATTATTGATAGGTACATATGTAGTGCCGTTTTATTGTTAGATGACCTTCCTCTGGGGTTTTTTCTTTCTCTTTTTCTTCTTCTTCTTAAAGCAAGCCCTTTGACATTTGTTGCAGTATTGGTTTGGTGTTAACAAACTCCTTTAACTTTTTCTTATCTGGGAAGCTCCTTATTTCTCCTTCAATTTTAAATGATAGCCTTGCTGGGCAAAGTAGCCTTGGTTGTAAGTCCTTGCCTTTTATCATCTTGGATATTGCACGCCACTCCCTTCTAGCTTGAAATGTTTCTGATGAGTAATCAAATGACAGTCTAACTTGTGTTCCCTTGTAGGTAACTATCTGCTTTTCTCTTTCAGCTTTTAGGATTCTCTCCTTGTCTTTAAGCTTTGTCATTTTAATTATGATATGCCTCAGTGTAGGCTTCTTTGGGTCCAACTTGTTTGGCATTCTCTGAGCTTCCCAGACGTGTGTGACTTTTTCCTTCACCAGATTAAGGAATTTTTTTTTATTATTATTTCTTCAAATAGTTTCTCAGTCCCTTGCTTATTCTCTTTCTTTCTGGTATTCCCATGATGCAGATATTGTTACACTTCATGTTGTCCAAGTTGTTTCTTAAGCTCTCCTTATTATTTTTTTTTCTTTTTGCTGCTCTGCCTGTTTTTTAACCTTGTATTCAAAACCACGGATTCCCTCCTCTGCTTCATGTAACCTACTGTGTATTCCTTCCAGTGTATTATTTATCTCAGATATTGGATTCTGTATTTCTGATGGATCCTTTTTTATGGTTTCTTTTTCTTTCCTTTTTAAAAAATATGTTTTATTGATTATGCTGTTACAGTTGTCTCAATTTCTCCCCTTTGCCCCCGTCTGCCTGGTACCCCCATTCCTTCCAGCAATCTCCCCCCTTAGTTCATGTCCATGAGTCATGCATGTAAGTTCTTTGTCTTCTCCATTTCCTATACTACTCTTAACATACCTCTGTCTATTTTGCACCTACCAATCTGTACTTCTTTTTCTTTCTTTTTAATTATCATTATTTTTTATTATTGTTCAAGTACATTTATCTCCATTTTCCCACTGCCACTTTCCCCCACCCCACATACCCCCACCTCCAACCCATAATCCTTCCTCTCTTTGGCTTTGTCCATGTGTCCTTTATACATGTTCCTTGACAACCCTTCCCCTTCTTTCCCCCGTTATCCCCCTCCCCACTCCCCTCTGGTTACTATCAATTTGTTCTTTATTTCAATGTCTCTGGTCATATTGTGCTTGCTTGTTTTGTTTTTTATGGTTTCTATGTCTTTTTTTTTCTTGCTGTTGAATATCCTTATAATCATTACTGTAAACTGTCTGATAAATTGCTTAGTTCCATTTCATCTAGTTCTTCTGGAAAATTCCCCTGTTCTTTTATTTGGGGTCTATTTCTTTTGTCTTCCCATTTTGGCTGCTTCTTTGAATTTTCTTAGGTGTTAAACTAATCAGCTGTCAATGATTGGTTGTTAATCTAATCAATCTGTAATTGGCAGTCAGGCTTAAGCACCACAGGGTGGGGTAGAGTAATTCCTGCAGGTGGGACTACTGCTTCCCCTCAGGCTGATGTCATTCAGAGAGGAATGGTCTGCCTGAGGGAGATGGCTCCTGCAGTTTGGGGAATGACACAGCACAGGGAACCTGGTGGCTGTTCCCTCAGTTCTCTCCCCAGATTCTCCTCAAGCATCTCCAGTCCACTCTGCCCTCCCTTTGCTGATACCCAGGGTAAGTGGCTGCAAAAAAAAAAAAAGTTTGTGGTTTGGCTCTTTAAAAGGCTTCTGCATCTCCAGCTGTCTCTCCCTGGCTGACAGAACCCCAGCTGCTTTTCACAGCTGGATGTTATCTGGGTTCCTTTCTGGCTCTTGTTCTGTAAGCTGGAGAGCCCAGCTTGGAGTTTAGACCCCACGCTTCTCATGGGGAGCCCTTCTGCCACTGAAATGTCCCCCCAGCACTTCAGCTGCCACCTTTGGGAGCCCAGTCAGCCCTATCATGTCTCCTCCGCACTCCCTACCAGTCACATTGTGCTGAAGTGTTTTCTTCTGTCTGTCGGTGGTTGTAAGGCTTCTCTGCAGCTAGTGTCCAGCTAGTTTTTCAAGATGATTTCTGCTTGTCTCAAATTTGTTGGGTGCATGTTTTATTTTGACATCCCCTTCCTGTAATTACTGATGCTGTCATCTTACTCACAGTGTCCTTACCATATTTTCAAATGTTCCTATTTCTATCTGTACCTGGCTACAATCCCTTGAAGAAACATTTCCAATTTTCCTGCCTTTCTTCTGACTTGGTGTCAACAGCAGGAGATGACCTGACTGACCAGATCCTTTTAGGACTCCAGGTTTCCTCAAAATGGCTTTTGTCTCAAAGTCTGATATTATGTGCAAGTGTTAAATGGGTATGCCTTTCTATGTCTTATCAATATTTTTGTTGCTAGTGAGGATGGGTTTTCAAAGAAGCAGTTACTTTTGTTCCCTCTCTGTGATCTCTTTGTACTTAACCCTTACAGGGAAATCACACATTTCAGCCACCGTACTTGGTGACTCTCTGATGTGAGTTTAGGACGGGGATTCCAAGGCTTCTGATCCAGGCACTGTGTGAGGAAATTAAGCAAGCTGAACTTTTTCTTTGCTCTTTACATTTTTTTCCTCTGATTTCTCTCTCTGATAATACCATGGGTGATCCTATTCTGTAAAACATTGTCATTTTTCCTTCCAACTACAGCTCAGCTGGAAAATTTTGTCCAGTGAAAATAAGAACCTTATTTAATAGAAAACATTTGATTTAAGAATGTTGTTTATTGGTTCATTGGACTCCTCAATGATTTGTCAGGAATATTTGTAAGTCATCCACAAGAGCTGCAGTCATTTTTTTTTTTTTCATTAAAAATTCTAGCCCTGGCTAGTGTAGCTCAGTGGAATGAGCACGGGTTGGGAACCAAAGGGTCTCGGTTCAATTCCCAGTCAGGGCACATGCCTGGGTTGCAGGCCGGGTCCCCAATGGGGACTACATGACAGGCAACCACACATTGCTGTTTCTCTCCCTCTCTCTCTCCCTCCCTTCCCCTCTCTCTAAAAATAAATAAATAAATAAATAAAATCTTTTAAAAAATTCTAAAGCCCTTTCTTAAATGAAATAACTGAATCCTTGGACAACATAGTAAGCATGTCTGCTGGCTGTGGTCCCCGGAATGACTGCACGCCTGAAGAACTGCATTCTTAAAAAGTCACAATTCTGACGTGAGCAAACCCTACACCCTAAGGAAGTGCTCAAAGCCAAAAAACTGTGAAGCAATTCCCAGCCTCATTTTCATTCCAGTGTCACCACCCTGGAACCAGATTTCCTGGAAGAATGTCTGACTACACAAAGTTCCAAAGTGGTAGGAGGCAATGAGATCATCCTCCACGGCTGGGACCATGAGGAGCTATGACTGTGGGGACAAGACTTACCTCATTTAACCACACAGGAAAAAATCTGGGTAGTTGTTAAAATGTTTCAGTATGTGAAGTAAGTCCTTTTGAAGTGTTTTGAATATTGTGGTAGGAATTATCATTGCTCTCTAATTATAAGCTGAGATTTATCCCATGAAACCTGTGACTGCTAAATTCTCTGGTTATGATTCTTTACAAGTGCAATGAAGTTATAATTGGTGATATGGAAAGACTACTCTGGGTTTCCTAGCTGATACCTCCATTTAATCTAAAGTGTCTTGTATAAAAGAAAGAGGTAAAGGGAGATTAAGCAACAGAAAAAAAAGAGCAGGTGTGACCATGGGAGCAGGAGAGAGAAAGTACATGTGATGGAGGTAATGAGTAAAGAATGAGAACAGCCTCCAGAAGGTGGAAAAGGCAAAAAGATTTCCCCAGAGAGTCTGAGGAGGGAGCAGGGTCTTGCAGACACACATGATGATTCCAAGACAGTAACTTCCATTTCAGTCTTCTGACATCCAGTTAGAAGGACAATTAGAAAATGTGTAAATGGACTGAATGCCCTATCCATTTAGATGCATTTGGGATACACCTTGGTGATGACCTGCATTCTCATTAGTCCCTTGTCAAAAATTATTTTCACAGCCATGACAGAATGGCATGTCAGGGCAAAGAAATTATTTAAGGTCTCCTCACTAACATCAGTGAGGTCACTGAGAAAATTACATGTGTGTCAAATGACCAATGACTTGCTAGAGAGCTGAAATAACCCTAAACACCAATATGTTTCCAATCCCACATATATTTTTAACTCACAGGTAAGGGAGGAGATTCACACATCTTTCATAGAACCTGAAGGAGTATGGGCTGTAGGACTCTTTAGAGGAAAAAGTGGGGTGAAACCCCAGCTCTTGGCATGCATGCTCAGTGCCTTCCCTGCCCTGTGATCACTCAGAGACCTTCAGGGTGAAGCAAAAACACAGGAGACATTCTTGGCTCTTGTCATATTCCTAAACTTTGTGTGTCTGTTTCAAAAACAATCCATGAACAGAAAACATGGTATAGGAAAATAGACAATCTTTATAGAAAATCTTTTGTATTCTCTTGGACTTTGTTGGCTCTGTTTGGCTTCTGAACATAGAGCAAAATTCTAACGAGACCTGCAGGCTAGATGACCTTTAGAAATGAGAGGGCCACCAACAAAGGACAAGAGGGGGTAAGGTCCTGGAAAAAAAACAGAAGGAAAACTGTAATAATTTCAGAAGTGTGTGTGATAGTAAGGGTACGTGTTATTACATTGGTTTAAGATGAAGAGAATGTAGAAGGAGTAAGGGAAGGGTACAGGTTTTCATGAAGAGGTTGAGATCTCAAAATTGGGGACAAGGTAAGGGACCCAGCTATGAATTAGGGAGTCACTGGAACTGGTGGAGGGGTTTAAGGAAAATAGAAAACTATCCTTCTAGACCTGGACATTGCAGAAAGGCCAGGTGGCTCTTTGGAAGAATGAATAGGATACTTAAAGACTTATTGTTTGCCATTGATACTGGGACCAAACACTTGATTTGAGATGTGCATAAGAGAGCATGTGTACTCCTATATAAAAGACAAAAACCTCACAAAATTTTCAAAACAAAGCAGAGTAAAGGTGTAAGGACAGGTGTTTGTGGGGAAGGAAAGGGAGAATGTGACGTGAAGCGGAGATATCCAGAGAAACACTCTGGAAGGCATCCACAGGAACACAATAGCCCACAATTTAGGGCTTGGTGGCCCAAGAGATAAGAGGGGTGGGTTACTGGCAGTGGGGAGAGAGGGAGACCACCGGTAAGAGGATGACTAGCAAACACTGAGGACAGAGAATCTAGGGAGCCAGGGGAGATAGAAAGGTGTGGGGACCTCTCAGACAAGTCCATGGCTGGAGAGCAGTGGGAAGGCAATTCCAAAATGAAAGGAAGGTGGAAGAGGTGGGGAGAGAGGGTGTCGAAGAGGCAGATACCAAGATAGTGACAAACCTCCAGCCTGGTGAATAATCATGACTGGCTGGTGTTGGGGAAGCACCGGGGCTAGAGCCCAAGGATCGTGGGTTCCAAGGTGAGGGCCAACATTTGCAGTGTCCGGCTCTGGCCAGGGTGAGACTGATGCTGATCTTAGGAGCCTCTGAGTCCAGCAGTTTAAGCTTTTCCAAGTAATGACTTAGAAATACAAAGTATTGTGGCTCCAGTACCCCAAGTCCTTTGATCTACAGCACAGTCAGCAAACACAAGGCCTGCGGGCTGAATCTGGCCCTCCACCTTGTTTTATCCAGCCTGGCACCTTGTTTCTACCTGGCGGCAGCACTGAGCTCCTTGCCCCTAGTGAAAGAGTAGTTAAATTTATACAGTCCTAAAATTACATTCGGCCCTTTGAAGGCAACCGCAAGGCTGATATGGCCCCCAGTGAAAGTGAGTTTGACACCTGTGATCGACAGGACGCAATCAGAAGTAAGTGCCCATAAAAGGGGCACTGAGTAGAGCCCGAGGAGCATCCTGGTGGTGGGTGTTGGGGTGGCTGATGATAAGAGGTACAAGCAGGGTGTCTTTGGAGCTTCCTGAGCCCAAAAAAGTAAGAAAAGGGGTGAGTGAAGAATGGGGACCTAGGTCCTTAGATGTCTACAACAAACAAGGGTTGTGGTCCTGACTAAACTTCACAGCTATTCACACTGTTTTATTTCTTCTTAACTAAAACACCTCTGTACTATAATGTGCTCTTCCCTTGTCCTCTAGACATAGCTGCTATTGGATTGTTTTCCCAAGAGGACTGGTTGGATGCTAAAACCAACTAGGATTGAAAAGTTTTGTGTTTTACAGAACGCGCGCCTATCAGTCCACTTTTCCATACCTTTCACTATCAGGAGGATATACTGTTGTGCATTCACGGGTCTTTCAGCCACCTGAGGAAGCGCTGACAGTACTTTAAGAACAGGTCAATGCAGGCTTCCTGGGTGCCAGTGGCCCTTCAGATGATGTCTGCAGGTCTTCAGGAGGTTTCTCTGTGCCCTCTGCACTGCATCCTGTAGGCTCTCATTTACTCTGATCTCTCTTCATTCTCCCCTCAGTTCAAATATTGCTCCTCACAGCACCCAAAATGTAAAGTCAGCAGCATTGGAGGTTCTTCTAAGGGAGAGTGGTTGGCAAAGCAACTCAGAATTCTTTAACTTTATAATTTTGGAATTTGGACCTCCCCAGCCCTCACCCCAATTCTTGCCTCTTGTCTTATCCTTATCCAGCCTCAAGTGCCTGTGCAGGCAACTGTACTCCACCAGACAAATCTTCTCTCTTCCATCTTGGAATCCAGTGGGCTCTCCCCAGACAGCCAACTGTTCCCTTGGGTTCAGGACAGGACATCACACAGGCCTCACAAAGAAACAGGGCATATAGCCTGCAACTGGTTTCAACACATTTATTTAATTGTTTATGTTCTCATTTCTTTCTCCGTCTACTGCATCAGATGTTATGTAAGCAGATCAGTGCAGAAGTAACTTTTACATCACAGTTATTTCCAATGTATGAGGATATTTCTGTTAAACACTATAGAAAAAGGAATTCTAATTTATCAATTATACATATTTAATTTTCTTAAAGCAAATTTGCACAAGTTGGGTTATGAAGGGCTTTCATCTTTAAAAATATGTGATTTTTTACAGCATTAACAATAAAGCATTTTCCCATGGCAGCAGCAATCATTGTCATTAGAAACATAAGAACACCTTCAATCATATTGGTACACATTCGTTTTATGTATGTCATCGACTCATCATTTAAATGTTATTGTTTTCATAGCAAAATTAGTATCATCTTACCCATGAGAAATGTTGCTAAGTTGTGCACTAAAAATAGCATGGTGGTGGATTTTATAAATGACATTATCAGCTCCTGAATAAAACATCATGAATATCTATTTGTCTCAGATTCAGCCAAGTTCAGAAATGCTAACAATTTACTCAGCCTGTGTGTTAATTTATAAAGGTAATTGAATAGCAATATAGAGAAACCAGTGCCAGAAAAAAGTCTAGTTCCTCTGAAAATGGTGTATATTTCCTCTGGAAAAAAATGGCACTGCATGACTTGCAAAGACCTAACAGAAGTGAAAGATTTTTGTAGAGTTGTGTGGAAACAAGTACAAGGGGAAGGCTAATCAGGACAGTTCTTGAGTGATTTCCACAAAAAAAAATAAAAAATAAAAAGGCACACCAGGGCAGGAAAGCACAACTGGCTTAATGCTGAGAAGGAAGGAAGGAAGGAAGGAAGGGAGGGAGGGAGGGAGGGAGGGAGGGAGGGAGGGAGGGAGGAAGGAAGGAAGGAAGGAAAAGAAAAAAACATCTGGTGAGTGTGGAGCTGCAGGGCTGGTTTCTAGTCACCTGGGACCTAGCACAGGCAAGACTCGGGGCAAGGAAAATAGTAGATTCATGTGTGAGAGTTAGGAAAAAGGAATTTGGATTTCAATAAAGCTGGAAACATAATAACATTAGATGTATTTATCTTTAAAATAAATATATGTGAATTTTAGAAAATTGCCTCAATAAAGATTTTTAAAAAGTAAAAAGAAGTCAACTGGTGTAATCCCTAATACATTTAAACAAACAGGATGATTGGGTTCTTTTTGCTCCTTTTCAACCAGCAGGGACATTTGAAACAGTTCAAAAAGTTTAAGACCAATAAAAACAAAGGATTCTTTATATCTGCAATACAACAAGGCAGGTTGGTTGCTTTCTTAATCTTGATAGAGAAAACACAGCAACATTTCTGTGGCATTTCTGCCCAAAATATGTAAATGTCAATTCATGAGGAAATAATAGCAAACACAAAACAAAGCATCTTCAGCAGAATGTCAGTGGGAACCTTTTTGAAAATGTCCATGTCATGAAACAGAAGCATACTGAAATCCAGAGACCTGGCACCTAAATGCAGCACACTGTCCTGTATTGGGTCCTGAGCCAGTGAGGGAAGAGGAAAAAAAAGATAATTTCTTCTTCCTCCTGTTCTTGTTCTTTTTCTTCTTGTTCTTCTAGTTCTTCTTCTAGTCCGTCTAGTTCTTCTTCCTCTTGTCCTCCTCCTCCTTCTCCTCACTGCCCACCTCTCTCTCCCTTTCTGCCTGATGTGTGATTTCTTTCGTTTTATTTTTTGGTTATAAAAATATTATTTGGGCGATTGACACAATTGGAAGAGGGTCTTTGGTTTAAATGTTTACACTGTTTCAATGATGATTTTCTGCTATTAATTGATATCTGAGAGTTTTGTAAGAGAATGTCCCAGTTTCTACAAAATGCACAAAATTTAAACTGTAAACACTATATTGGTCACACAATTACTTTAATCCAGGAGACACTGATCAGGTTATTTTCCCCCTGCCATTTGAAAGTAACACAGATCTTTTTCTTTTCATCCAAAGCACTTGTGAAATATAATTGTTAAAACCTTTATTTAATAAGAAATTATGAAAATATATTACTACCTATTCTCCAACAGGAAGACATTCTGGTGTTTCTCCAGGGAGTATGCGTCAGCTGTGGGACTTTATGTATGACCTTAACCACACAGAGACGCTTCCTTCTATTTCCACAATCCCTGTCTTTGGTTAAAACCATAACCACTTTTATCTAAAGATTAATTTTACCATGATATTCAACCTGCAGTCCAAAAAATAAAATCCAGTTCAGATGGAGAAATCTTTTATATGGAAATTCTCTAAGTACAAGGTCATAAAGTCTGATTTAGGCAATCTTTATTAGCTAATGACTTATTTAACAAGAGGTATATTCCCTCCATAACATGGACAGAGGTGGAAAGCCTGTCTTCCCCAACCTACACAGAAGTTTACGTGAAGAGCATGGCCTAAATTTTCTTAAAGTAAAAAAATTTTCAGGGAAGGATCAATGAAGCTTATGGGAAAGTTTTTATTTTGATGATGAAGTCATAGAACACATGAGCTGGAAGAAGTTTCCTTTGCAGTTTCATGTGATTTCAACAAAGATGTTTGTGGAAACAGGTCAGGGGCCACCCTGGGATGATCTGGGGTCAGAGAGAAAGTGCAGCCCACTTCTTATCCACTGTCACCTGAACAAAGACAATCATCCTTATACAGGGGTCAGGACCATCCTCAGAGCTCACTGTCAACTGTGAGTGGCTAATGTCTGAGAAGGCAGCATGGGCTTAGGTTTATAGCCCACTCTCAAACAGTCACGTCCTCCGCTTTCCCACAGAGCCCATAAAAGTGCCCACTCTCCTGCACAGATACACCAGTCACCTTTTACACACGTGGGATCTGCACCCAATGATTCCTTAATGGCACAAGTCTGTGGCTATGTCAGAAGATGAAGTTGTCCCAGAACCACAGGCTCCTCCACATAAGCCGCATTAGGAGGGAGGATGCTGGTGCGAAGTCGCCAACCCCTTCAGTTTCCGTGAAAGTGATCCCCTCAGGCCCAATGTGAAATATGAGTTACCCTCCTCTCTGTGATATTGAACTGAATACTTTTTTTGCACTTGTTAAATAGGTTTGCTGTTTAGGTGGCAAGTCCTTAGAAGACTTGCATTGAGTCAATAAATGCTCAAAAATGTGAGCTAACATTGTCATTTGTGTTGACTTAAGGTCACATTCCACACCAGATTCCACCTCTGGTTGGTCGCAGTTGCACCATCTCCACAGTGCAGGTGACATTTCATCCCTCTGAGGATGAGTAAGAGCTTTGTGATGACCACAGGGTGTATGTGATGAGCCTGCAGGAATCCAAGCCCTGTCCCTTCTCCAGGGCATTGTTGTGGACAATGGGAATGGACAAGAGGACCCCCACATTGGTAGTAAAATTCATCTTTTTCTCATTATTTCATTTCTGCCAATATATTCTTAAATCTTCTTGAGTATTCTTATCCTCATGGCAATGGGCTTATTTGCATAAGGTTATTGTGGTTCTGTTTTATTTGTTAATAGGACATAAATTGAAACATTGGGAATATGACCAAGGCTTTGACTTTATGTTCTAATTAGACTGATGTTCACATAGAACTACAAATGACCTCACTCATTATGGACCTAAGTTTGGTCTGATGAATATTGTGGTATCTGTTGAAGAAAAGGGGATCACCCAATGCTAAAGAGACAGCAGGAAAAGGGTGAGGATGATGCTTTTGAATCTAAATACACTGTTAAAACTTTCATCTTAGGTGTCATAGAAATATTTGCATTAGGATAAACTAGGTGGTGAATATTAGTTCCTCTGACTTAAGTAATTACTCAAGCCAAATCGAGTGACACCAGCCATGTTGTAGAATCAAGATACTCTTCTCCCTTGGAGATGACATTTGATCTAAGGAAAGACGGCTAAAGAGAAATGTAATATTTCCCTGGAAAATTCTAGAAGCATAGCCTTCTGTAAGATCAGATCCTGGCCCTGTTCAGGGACTCTCAGTTATTTTGTACTTGTTTATAAATTTCTGAGAACTAATGGAGATGCAAACTGGGTCTTGACTGAAAGATATGCAGTTGTGTTTTCCTTTACTGTGCAGAAAGCAATTTTGTTATGACCTGGAGGCCTTAATGATTCATCAGACAGATTTTTCCTCACTGAGTCCTCTGATCTCAACTTTTTAGAGAATTTTTAAAATATATATATATAATTGCAATTTGTAATTGTGGATGCTTTCTCTGCCCTTTTAAAATATATGTAAGTCTTCTTTAAAACTTCTTGTCAGTGTTATAATCCATAGAAAACCTGTCTCAAATGCCTAAGCCTGTTTCCTTGAAATTCAGCCTCCTGGTGTAGGGTGGCCCAGTCTCTGAGGAAGGGAAGGCATAACTTGGGTGGAGACCTTTACAACCAACCTGTAAAAGGACCTCCTTTCAGGATTTCATGAGAAGTTTTACTTTTCTCTTCTGCACAGTCAGTTAGCAAACACAGCCACCTGCGATCCTTCTCCTGTTTTTACAGTCTCAGAAGGCTTTTGTTCCAGGGGTGTTGAGTTCAGTCTCACTGCCCTGTCCTTGAATAAATTCCCTCTTGCCTCTTTAAATTTGTCTAATTTATGTGTTACTTTTACATCACCTACATCACCTACCTGTAATTAGTTGATCCTATCATCTTGCTCACAGTGTCGATCCTTACCATATATTTAACTTCTAATCTTTTTTCCTCCTCTAGCTACCACCCTACAAATAAATGTCCCAATTATTCCCACTCTTTTCTGACTTGGCTTCCCCAGCAAAAGTTTCTTCTTTTTCCTGCATGGATTCTTCTAGGACCACATGTGGCCTCGAATTGGCCTTGGTCCCAGAATCTGAGATGTGCCAACGTGAACAAGCACCCACGTGCAGTGGTCCAACCATCAGCAGTGTTCTTATTCCACACCCACTTTTATTGCACAGTTAAGGAACAAGATCTCAGAAATATTTAAAAAATATTTGCTCAACCACACAACAGCTCTAGTAAACATGCAGGATCCTTTCACATCAGCCGCCTGCAGATCTGCCCTGAACGACCCTATTTCAGACCCTCAGGGACTGCAGCTCAGGCCATTTGTCAATGTCCTCATTCTTTGTTTGTTGTTTTTATAAACGCCATGGGCCTGTCCTTAGCAAGACCCAGAACCTGGGAAATGGGAAATAAATCTCTCCTCTGGTTCTGTTTCCTTTTCTGCTCCTTGTGGCCTCTCAGGTATTTGGCTGAAATCTTTGGCAACCTGGCCCGAGGTGGATTGTGGGTAAACAGAGGTGGGCATAGAGCAAGAGGTTGGTGGAATGGGGTCTGCTGAGAGTCAGGATGAGAAATTGTAAAGCCCAGGTGTTTGAGGGTGCTAAGTGTTATAGGGGTTCAAGGTGATTTAGGGGTGTAAGGCAGCAGGGCTTTGGGGGGTCAAAATAAATGGAGGAATATGAATGAGGGGCCAGCCTGCCTGCTGAGCTGGTGCTGTGAAATGGAGTTGCCATTGTCTCAGACTTGGACAGATGTGAGGGTTAAAACACAAGTTTGGGAGAAAAAAATAAAGCCATAAAGACTCATATTACTGCTCTAACATTAAGAGAAGTGTGAGCACCAGATACTCAGGCTTGCAGGGTACATTAGACAGGAAACGTAAGACCCTGGACACAGGAAGAAACACAGAATTCATATTTGTAGTTTCCAGGGTTTAGGGGAAAGGGAAATGGGGAGTATCCTCCCAAGGTGTACAGGGATTTGATTGGGGCGACAAAAATGTGTCGGTGCCAGGTGGAGGTGGTGGCTGCACAACATTGCGACTGCAGTAAATGCCACTGAATTGCTCACTTTAAAATGATTAATTTTATGTTGTATAAATTTCACCTCCTTAAGTATATATGCTAAAATAAATGTCATTTCAATTATACTAGCTTTTTAAAAGTGCAATCTCTCCCCCAAAACAGAAGATGACCAACTTGCCTGACGACTGTGGGAGTGGGCTGCAGTGCAGAGGGAGGATGACAAAGGCATGTGATTACTTTGGGTGAAATGGACACATGTGGAGTGTGTAGGTGTGCCAACACATCAGATTTTAACCTCTACACACGTTTGGTTTATGGTCCATCACTTACACTCAGTCAAGCTCCAATCAACCTTTGATATCATACATTGCTTGTGTGGTCATGAGACAATATTATTCCTCCATCACCACTGTTCGAAAGTGGGAGCACTCTGGATGTGTGCCCACAGGAGTGCAATAAGGACAACAGCTGGTCTTATTAGCTCATTTAATCAACCAAATGAGTCAGGTGAACTCAGTTACTTCACTCTGCTCTCCCACCCCCAGGCCTTTGCACATGCTGTGTCCTCTGCCTGTCCTCTTATTTCTGCCCCATCATGAGCTCTAGGTCAGCCCAGACTCATTCTCTATTAGATGCCCCTCTTAAGGAAATCCTTCCCTGGTCCTTCATTGCAGGTCAGAATCCAAGTTATGTGAGATTATAATGTTCCATATTTTATCCATTAAACCATTATCATAAGAGTAAATTCTTTACTCATTTATTATAAGACACCAACCAAGGCCTCCCCTCTGTCTGACACTGTCCTAAGCATGAGGGATATTTCTGTGACACAGAACAGTCAAAATCCCAGTCCTCATAGACCTGACTTGCTGGCTGGGGAATCACTCAATAAACCTAACAGCAAGAACAGTATTAAAATGTTATAGTATGTTACAATAAAATAAAGCATGTTGGGGTGGTTGGCATTTATTTCAATGTAAAAATATTGGAGCAGCAAGAAAGAGGCAAAGTGTTTGGAGCAGACAGAGCAGACCATGAGAGGAGGCAAGGTCTGAAAGAGAGGGGCCCTCAGCCAGGACCTCGGCTTTACTCTGAGTGACCTGGGGAGCCACAGGAGGGTTGAGAGCAGTAAGGGAAACGTGCAGAATCTGTGACTAGTGAGGGGAACCAAAGTTTTCCCACCCTGACCTTCCTTTTGGGGGGATATTAATTTTAAGATGCGCGTTAAAAATCCTGAACAAGTTTAGACCCTCCCCACATTTCTGCCAAAAGGTCCAGGCATAAAATTTGCTTCAGGAAGGAATCATATGTTGACTTCTACCTAATTTGATTAATTATGGTAAATAGGAGAACTTCAGGCAGACACTAGTTGACTAGAAACCTGGGTCACACTCTTTCTGCTGTCCTAGAAAAAAAAATCCTACCCTGTAGGCTCTGCTTTTCTTAACTACCTATAAATCGCCCATTCCAACTTCCAAAATCTACAATTCCATTCTCCCCTCCCTTTTTCCTTTTGTCCAATGTGTCATATACACTCAGTGTCACCCATTGTCTTTGAAATTTTTATGCTTATGTGATTTCCCAATGCTTTTGTATTATGTGTGAAAACTTGGTTTTCTCCTTCTAATCTGTTTCTGTTCATTTCAGCATTAGCCCAGCCAGAACATTTCATAGGTGAGAGAACCAGCGTTCATCTGTTTTTAGCCCCCATGTTGGTAAGGATCTGTGTGGCTGCTGGTTGAGGGCAGGGAGACCAGTGAAAAGACAGGTGCTGTCATCCCGGTGATGGGGGAGGGTGACTGTACCAGCCTGGGTGCAAAGGTCTGTTTCCGGATTTGTTCTGAGTGCAGAGCTGAGAGGATTTAATAATTGAATAATTGGATAACTGAATAATTGGATGGGGGCAGTGAGGAAAAGAGAACATGCAAAAGGATTCAGGAAAAATCTGAAGAAGCACAGTGAAGTCAATAATTTGGCTGGGATTAAAAATCTTAAGGCACATTCAAGTGCCTTTTAGATACGAGTTGTCAGGTACACAGCTAGACATGAGCATGTGTGTGCAATTTGTCTCTCTCATCCACTACCATGTCCCCAGGGCCCAGGACAGAGCCTGGTAAGTACATAGTCCAAGTCCATTACACATATCAGAATCAAGAAGTGGACAAGGAATGAACCATCAGAATTTCTCCTGCACACTCATACAAAATATCTTTATTGACTAATAAAATATAGATCCCACCAAGTCACCATGACTCCAGGGTCTCTAATAAACCCATTTGTTTTGCGAGTCACGTCAGGACTTTCCTGAAGCATTTACCCTGTATGCATTTTAGGAACTACATCAATTTAAACATAAAAGTGCTTATGCGATATTGTGACCTAGCAAGCACCCCTTTGCAAGAATCACTCCCTAAATCTTCAACAATGGAGGCATGACTTAAGAATCTCAGGCAAGAATGAGGTAGGCAAGTACTAATTAAAATAAGGACATGTAGGGGGGAAAGATGGCGGCGGAGTAGGAGGGAGTGGGATCGGCTTCCTCCAGCCCACTGGTGGGATATCTGGCTGATTTACTGAGGAACGGAGCGATCGCCCAGCTTATTTCAGGAAGATTGGCGACCAGGATTGCACATAAAACTGAAAGATCAGCCGGTAGGGAGTCTGCTTCGGAGGGAAGGGACTCGCGGGGAACCGGGAGGTCTTGGGATCCAGTCGCAGCAGCTTCCCAGTTTGTTCCAGGATCCGTGGGAGGGAGCTGGATTGGGGTGTGAGAGTTGCCAAAGCAGGCACACGCGTCTGTTGGGAGAGCCTTGATCCCCAGCAGTCCGAAGGTCGGTGTGTACATGGGGACTGGTCTGCAGAGGCGGGCAATCCCAGCAGGAGGAATTCGAGATTGAACTGAACGGGAGACCCAGGTCCGGAACTCCGGGACCAGGCGCACACCTGGCGAAGCCAGTCAGGGGCAGCTGGGAGTGGTGCCCGACTGGGCGCCCAGGCCTGTGGCTTGCAAGGCCCGAATCCAGAGACAAAAGCGGTCAACAAATACAGGGGCATGGAGCTCATTCTGGGAGGGCCTGAGACACAACCCAGCAACTGTGATTGGAGACCTGCGGCGCAGACTCCCTCCGTGGGAGAAAAACATCGAACCCCACTGACGGGAGACACAGACCTCACAAACTCTGACTTAGGGTGGGGATCAGACAGCCCAAAGGAGGTGCTGCGAATTCCTAGCAACTCAGCTAGAGGCAGGACAGCAGCTAAGAGTGCAGCCAAGGAAGAAAGCCGGGGAAGTCTGATATCTTCCCAGCCTGACGCAGCCCTGACCAGACGCTCTTGAAGCCAGCCAACAGAAGTCTTTTTTTTCTTTCTTTTTCTTCTTTCCTTTGTTTTCTCTTTGTTTCTTTGTTTGTTTTTCCCCACCCTTCTTCCTATCTGTCCTTCTATATTTTTTAAACTCCTTCTACCTTCCCTTCACATGGTATTCCTAGTTTTCTCTTCTTTTTATCTCATATTTTTTATTATATTTTATTCTGTTATTTGAGTATTATTTTTTCTTTATCTTTCTTTTTCCTTTTCTTTTGCTTTCCTTTCCTTCTTTTTCTCCCTTCCCCTCTCTTCTTTATCCACAGGTGAGACATTAAAACCTGGAATTGTGAAGAGAATAGAGTGGGACCCAGACAAGAGTCAGCCCAAAAAACAGAGACAGTGACACAAAATTAACTTTGCTGCTCCAGAGAACTTGCCAGATCAATTTAAGAATCAGAGGCTAGCAAGAAGAATCCCACAAACAGTGGGAAGACAAAGAAACAATCCCCAAATGAAAGGAAAGGAGGAAGCCCCAGAAAGAATGATAAATGAAACAGAGGCAAGCCAACTATCAGATATTGAGTTCAAAGCATATGTTATCAGGCAGCTCAAGAAACTTGAGAAGCTTGATGAATTCACAGAAAACTACCAGAAACTACAGGGAAACTATAATGAACTCACTGCAAACTATGTCAACATGAAAAAGGAAATAGAAACTATTCACAAGGGCCAAGAGGAAATGAAGAATACAATATCTGAACTGAAGAACACAATAGAAGGAATCAAAAGCGGGCTCGATGAGGCAGAGGATCAGATCAGTGAGCTGGAGGACAAGGTTGAAAAAAGCATCCAAAAAGAGCAAGAACAGGAAAAGAGGCTCAGAAAGAATGAAGAGGTATTAAGGGAAATGCAGGACAACATGAAACGTAACAATATTCGTATAATAGGGATACCAGAAGGAGAGGAAGAGCAGCAAGGGATGGAAAACCTGTTCGAAAAAATAATGATGGAAAACTTCCCTAACCTGATGAGAGAAAAAGCCATACGAATCCAGGAAATACAGAGAGTCCCAATCAAAAGGAACCCTAACAGGCCCACTTCAAGACAGATCATCATTAAAATGGCAAAATTCCAAGACAAAGAGAGAATCCTAAAGGCAGCGAGGCAGAAGCAGGAAGTAACATACAAGGGAACCCCAATAAGGTTAGCAGCTGACTTCTCAATGGAAACACTCCAAGCCAGAAGGGAATGGCAAGAAATATTCCAAGTA